>PVKU01015760.1:0-17039 GCA_004027475.1 Anoura caudifer | reverse complement strand
GGTGAAAGAACTCTTGCCAGTAGGCCATGAGAAGGTGCCACATGGCTTTGGATTAATTAGAGATCCTGCCTGGATGATGACACAGCTGACGGTGTCAAGAGCCTGGATCCCGGACGTGTGCTTCTCTTCCTTGCAATTACGGTACCCTGACTTAGGGCAGAGGGAGATAGGAGGCACTGTGGGCGTCTGTGGGTATCCTAAAAGACTATGATATTTTAATGAAGTTAAGTTGCTACTTTAACTCTGTATAGCATTAAATAAACATTTCCTTTCCTTTTCACAAATCTCTGGCTTTGAGAGGCATCTTTCCATAAGGCGGCGGACAATAATGGACCTTCTGTTTGCTCTGTAACAGTATAACACAAAACCACTCCTAGATACACCAACATGAAATCCAAAGGAAAAAAATTCTGAAATTGTTAAGCATTAGTTACAGCATTATTTGTAACAGCCAAAAACTAGAAACAACCTGCATGTCCATCATTTGGTGGCTAGATAATCAAATTATGGCATATTTATATAATGGGACACTACACAAAAATTGAAAAAGGAATGAACTACTAATATGCATAAGAACATGGATAAATCTCAAAAATAACATGTTAACTGAAAAAAATGGCAAACACAAAGATTATATACTATGTAAATCCTTTCATTAAAAAAGTTCTACAAAAAGGAAATCAGTGAATGACTGGGAATGAGGCTGAGGAGACGTTTTGACTACAAAAGAGATAGGAGGAATCATTTTGGGTAATGAAACTCAATTTTCCTGGTGATTACAAAACTATATGCATTCACCAAATTCAACAAAATGTACATTTAAAACATTTTTTATTGAAACTATACCTTAATATATCTTCTAAGAAAAAAGTAGTGGGTATTGGACTCACATGCAAGAGGTCTGCCCAGAAGGTATCCAGCCATGTGATATGAAAAATAGAGACATTTATTGAAGATACAAGATACAAGAAGCATTGTACATAGGACAATGACACCTCGGTCTGCTTCAAAATAAGCACCTTGGGACTTCACACAGTTCTCACAATTGTCATCAGCTGCCCTGTCATATTTTCCTGAATCTCATCTATGGTCTAAAAAATTTTCCCTTTCAAAGATGATTTTAGTTTTGGGAAAAGTCAGAAGTTGCAGGGCACCAAATCTGGGCTGTAGAGGGACTGAGTCACCTGGGTGATTTGATGTTTTGCCAAAAATTTCTGCACAAGATGCGATGCATGAGCTGGTGCGTTGTCGTGATGAAGCTGTCAATCACCAGTTTCCCATAGCTGTGGGCTTCTGAATCACCTGAATAGTCTCTGCAGAGGAATGTTCAAGCTGAACATAAAATTTGATGCAGGTTCATTGCTATACTCAGTTATTTTTAGTGTGATGGTCATATAGTACACATGGTCACTCAAGAGGCATCACTGCCCCCACTGACAGTACAGTAAAGTCATCATTGTTCACACACACACATTCCAGTCTACTCTCCTTGGCTGCCAAGTCACACTGATGTCATGCAAATCATTCTCATTATATTAACAATGGCTGAATTTTTCCCATACAGACATTGTATATGTAACAAGAATTCTTGAACATATAAAATAAACATAATAGTAGATATTAATGGTCCAGAAGAACAAATTAAGCAAGGATAGAAAATAGAAAGCTACAGCAACTTTGGTAAAATTTGGCTTCCTGCCATTTTTTTTCATACCCACACTGCACCCCCCAAGCCCAGCATAGCCATGCTCCTTCATTTATGCTTTTGCACCGCCATGGTAGCATTGAGGAGTTGCGAGAAAGAGCATGTGACTCACAAAGACAAGGGGTTTTTTTTGTTTTCTTGTTTGTTTGTTTGTTTGTTTGTTTTTAATCTGGCTTGTTACAGAAAAGGTTTCTTTACCTCTGGTGTGGAGGATCAGAAAATATAATTAATATGATTGATTTAATTCATGATATATCAAAATATATATGGTGCAAACAAACAAAAGACTGTGCCTATTTACCAAAAGCTCTTTTTGCATTTTCTTAAAACAATCCATAAATAAACACACATGAACCCACACATGCACACACTAAATTCTGACAAAGTATGAGCAGGCCATATTCTTTAATTCAAAATGCAAGTACATTGGAACATAATAAAGTTTAAGCAAAACCCCAAACAACAGTAGGCATTTTTATACAGTTTTTTGAATACTACTTAAATCAAAACTGAACTTGTAGGCTAATTTCATTAAATCAATCAGTACCCAAACCTTCACAAAGGGAAATAGCAACAAAACCAAAATTAGAAATAAACCAACAATAAAAACTGTGGAAAATAGAGCAAAAACAATTAATAGATATAAAATCAGGAATTAATAAGATGGAAAATTTAAAGAAAACTACCACAATAAAACATCAATATTTTAATAAAGAATTATACCATTTAAGAAATTATTGTTGACGTAAGAAGCATCCAAAGCCTTGTGAGAATTTTCTTGAGTTTATTTGAGCCAAACTGAGGATAATTGCTAGGAAGCAAAATCTCAACCAACTGAGGAAATGCTCTGGAAAATGTCAGTTTGCACCTTATTCTATACATTACAATCAAAGGAGGAGGTGTAAAGGAGTTAGACAAAACAGTGGTAGAAGTGGTAGATTAGGGAGGCAGGAGACAGCAAAGTGGGGAAATCTCTGGGACTGGAAAAAGTAAAGCTGATAGACACAAACTTCTTTTACATTGATGTGTGCAAGCCAGTAAACAGTTAACAAATTAGCACCACGATAATAACAATGAAAGGTTTTGTGGTCTCTGCTCTGGTAGGAGGGGTCTGGAAAAAGGAAATTACACTAATATTCCAAAGGTCTGTTAAGTAGATGCAAAAGGACAATAGACAGGCTCAGGTAAGGTAAGGAAGATACTGGCCTAAGACATGACTACTCCTACATGCCATGACTCACTTTTAGTTAGAAGTTTTAATTTCAGACCATCCTATATGGTTACTTCAGGTCTCTGAGTTTGTAATGCACCCCCTTGCAGGCCTCCCCTGAGCTTCTCAGGGTTAGTACATGGCCCTTTTTTTTGTCCACATTATAAAGTGCTTTTACCATAGCTAGGATGAAAATTTTGAAAGCATTATTATTATAGTACTATTTGGTATATGTTTTGAAAATCTGCATGAAATAGTGAAATAGTGAATACAGCAAACATTATCTAAGTTACCTCAAAAAGATGTACAAAATCTGAAGGTAGTAAATAACTGAAAGCATTTAAGTAAGTATTGGTTTGGCCAAAAAATTCCTTTGGTTTTTCTGTACAATGGCTCTAGTAGTGTTTAGTTGTCTTTAACTTCATTTGAAACAATTTTGTTATATTGTATTGTGACAGCTGTCATATTAGCATGATTTAAAAAAATCAAAATTGGTGAATTTTTGTGTAGCCATTTTAATATTGAAGATGGAAGAAAATATGCAACATTCTTGACATTATGCTTTATTATTTCAAGAGAGGTAAAAATACAACTGAAATGCAAAAGAAACATTTGTGCAGTGTATGGTGAAGGTGCTGTGACTGATCGAACATGTCAAAAGTGGTTTGCAAAGTTTCATGTCGGAGATTTCTCACTAGATGATGCTCCATGGCTGGGTAGATCAGTTGAAGTTGACAGCGATAATATTAAGACATTAATCAAGATTGACATTACACCATGAGGGAGACAGCTGACATACTGAAACTATCCGAATCAATAAAGTTAACAGTGAAAATGAAAACTGTCTTTTATTTTACAGGAAAAAAACTAAACTGACTCTTTGCCCAACCCAATAACTTTAGTACTTTCTTTCATTTAATGGTTTTACAGGCAATATTAACAAGTGCCCCCAAATAAACAAAAATCTAATGCTGTATCAACTTCTGAAGTATGCTTCTAAAAGATGGAAAGTTTCTCAATTCATTTTACAAAACTGTCCTTATCCTGATACTATAATCTGATCAAAATGACAAAATAATAAAACCCAAAGCTATCCTCATATATGAATTTATGTCTAAAGGTCCAATGCTACCAAATATAGTCTAGTAATATATTAAAAGTACCATATTAATAAAATAGGTTTTAGTATAGGAATGTTTAGAGATGACTATATATTTTGGAATCTATTAATATAATTCAGCATACTACAAGCTTTAAGGAGAAACAACATACAGTAAATGTTAACATAGAAGATAGTGGTAGTGTATGAGTCTTCCTAAGTTTTAAAATAAAATAGTAAGTTATTAGTAAATTTAGAAATTACTTCATTATTTATTAGTTTTGCCACACATGCATATGATAAGCAAATATCATTAATATTTCAGTTAATTGTTTATACTAGGGAAGTTATGCTAACAAAGGATAAAGTCACCCCAAGGTATGACATGTATATTTATATGAATGTTTTCTTACTCATGTAAGTCTTGTAAGTCAAAAGCATAAGCAATTGTTATGCTTTAATGCATTTATTTTTATAAGAAAGTTTATTTTACTATTTTAGTTGCTTATGACTAGTTCCTTTATATCAGGGCATCCTCATTCTTAATATCTTATTTTGAATCACCTCTCAAGTGCCTAGAATACACCTACATGTACATTTATATCACAATGATAAGTATAATTCATTGGGCCTTACATGAATAAGAGTGAATTTTGATTGTCTTGTTTATGAAGAAAAATTTTTTAGGTATACATTTCTTGTATCAAAGTAATATCCTCTCAAGACTGTGAAAATTGTGCTGCACGAGTTTTTAGTCTTTATTGCTATAGAGCATTACTAGTTTTGTATCTACCTAGTGTGGATCTGTGGGATTGTACATTCACATGTGAAATTCTAAAATTTTACCAAGATGTCGAATCCTGGTCTTTTATTAATTTTATTGCCTGGGTCCTCCTAATCCTTTCAATCTAAGTGCTTAAGTTTTTCCTCCAACTCAGAACGGTCGCCTCTTTCCTGCCTTAGATGAAAGCTCCAGCTGGGATAGGAGTAGAAGACAGAAAACTGTACAAGATCAACAGTTAAAATTAAAAAGAAAAAAGAAAAAAAAAAAAAAAAGAAAGCTCCACTCTGTCCTTCATTTCTGCAGGGCCTGTTATATGCATACCTCATCTTCTGGGTCTGTAGCATATCTTTTCTCCTATTATTTTTGTCTCTTTATTCTCCTCCTTTAGTTCTTTAAAAGTTTCTCACTCAAGCCTTCTACTTTTCTCTTACATCCAATATGGTGTCAATTGTCTCCATTGTATTTTTAAAAATAAATCTGGCTATTCTGGTGTTTATATCCTGCAGCATATTAGTAATAATGTCTATTAGTAATAATATCTTTGTTTTCTCTTGGACTAACTTCTTTTCAGACTCAGATATTTGTTCTCATTCCCCATATAATTCTCCTATCATGAACAATGTATTTTCCAATGTTCGTGCTTGCCTTCCATTCAGACTTGTGTCCTATCAGAGACTGGTCAGAGCCCCATTTGCATCTCCAAGGTCCATACAAAGGAAAAGGGAAAGGTCCTTTGTCATCCTAGTTAAAGTAAGACATAGCTACAATGAGAAGCAAAAAATGTTGCCACCGTTTCTTTTGTGAGTTTAGTAAAGAAGCCTAAGTTTAGTCAGGGAAGTGGTTTCAGTGTTTGCCTAGCAGAGTTGTTCTCACTCACAGCTAGTGTGGCATTCTGTCCACTTTCACCTGGCATGGCCACCTACACCAATGCAAGTTTTGCCCTTCTTATTTACTATATAAGCAGAGCCCTGCTTAAAAAAAAAAAAAAAAAAAGGCATTTTTAAGGAAACAAATGTTAAGGACGTTTAACTTGAGCTGTCCATAGTGCAGTTAAAAAGCATTTAAAGCAATTAAAGATAAATTCTCCTTCATATTGGGAGAGTTAAAACCTTTCATTTTGCTTCATAAAAACATGGGTTGATTATTTGCAAATACTAGGGCAAAACAAGGCAAAGAGACATGGGAGACCAACCAAAGGCCAGTTTCTACCCTGGCAACTTGGTGTCCTTATAATCTGAACCAGCATTCAAATAGAGCATACATAAAACAGGACTTGTGTACACACATCACGTGACTTCTCAGCAATCTTCTGAAAGACATCTGTTGTTTATCAGATATAGCAAGTCCTTGAATAACATCGTATCTTTCAATATCATTTTGTTATAATATTGATGAGAAAAAAAATAACGTATTCCTGGTCATGGCAATTGTCTTTATGGAGTTTTCAGGTTCTCCCCTTATCCAGATGAGTTTCCCCCGGGAACTCTCATTTCCTCCCACATCCAGTGATGTGCATGAGAGACAAATTGGCATGTCTCCGTTGCCCCAACCTGAGGGTGGCTGTGGGAATGAGCGCCCTGCAGTGGAAGGCAGTCCTGTCCAGGGCTGCTTCCTGCCTGCACCAGAGCTGCCAGATCAGCTCAGACTGCCTATGACCCTGAAGTGTTATAAGCTGGTTGGAAAATAGTCATACTTGTTTTTATTAATTTTCTTAAGTATATGTAGAGCTCACATTTATTTCAGTGTTTAATATTAGAAGTGTTTTGGGTTTTTATTTAAAATTTGGGGATGTTTTTGTGACCATAAAAATCTGATAGGAACTTAACTCTTGTCTATGTCAATTGGTAAAATTCATTTTGTTACACATCATTTCACTGAAAGTCCCAGTTCCCAATAACCCATCGTTGACATTAAGTGAGGACTGACTACTGCACTGCATTCCAGAGTCAAGGAACTGTCTGCCACACCTCTGGTGGCCTAATCCAGATCACCCTGGAATGCTGACATTGATGTCAGTAGGGAAAAAAAATGGTAGATATACAACTAGGAAACAGGAACTATTCCAAATCATCATCACGTACATATGTCATTTGATATGATTTTACTAGATTTACATTTAAAGATTTTAATTATATGTAGCAAGTTGATAAAATATGCCTTAAATTATGTTTAATAAAATTCAAGTCACATTTTAAAACCTTAAGAAATATTTATTATCAAACTGCATGTTGAAAACAGCTATTTTCATTTAAAGTTAGCATTTTATCATTTTATTCTTTTTCTCCTTTTATCCCCATCATTCTCTCTCTCTGTCTGTCTCTGTCTCTCTCTCTGGCCTGGAAAATCTGAGCAGCATAGTTGTGACAAAATAAGGAGAAATGACAGAATTCTGCCTATCATTTTCTATAATTTATAATGCTTAATGTGGTAAGGTGGATAATTTTATTGATTTTACTCATAAATCACTATAGCAGATAGGTTAAATATATTTTCTAAGGGAAAATTTAGTAGGTCAACATTATTATTATAAACCAAGTATAGCAGGAATTATTTTAAGAGAATGTAAAAAACAGTATCTAGAAATATGCATCAGATAGATAAGACTGTCCCTGAAATGAATAAGGCAGTACAAATGTAAGGAGCTTTCTATACTTGGAAACACTTAAAATAAACCTTACACATTCTATAGATGAAGATCCAAACTTGTCATAATATCAATTACTGACTGTATACACGTATTAAAAAGTAATAGGACAATCAGATTCTCCTGCTATATAAATGTGCTTCCAGCTTGCAATTCTGTTTTTGTTGTTGTGGTTGATGTTGTTATTACTTTTGTTCTAATACTAGACAAATTAATTTGACCATTATCCTTTTTAAAACAAAACTGCCACCTGCAGTACCCAGTGAAATAAACTGAGTGGTACTTCTCCCAGGGCACAGATGGTTGTGACAGTGTTCTAGCAAATACTGGGGCACTCTTACTATCCTCCACAGAAATTTAAGTTGGAAACCTAGGGGAGAAATTAAGTCAATATCAGTGAGAACTAAAGCCAAAATAATACCATGAGGCAAATTTGGTGTTATCAGGGCCATGCTGAATTGAGTTTATGAGGTAAAAGAAAGACCAAATAGGAGTAAGATATTAATAACACGAATAAGCAAGACTAGGAGGTGGAACTGTTTTTGGCATTTCACTAATCCGGCATGCTTGAGATTTAGGAAGAACTTCAGATGTTAAGGCCTGAATGTCTGTGGGAAGGGGCTCTGGGGAAACCTATACACTGAGTGTTTTGAGGTGGCCTAGATGCTATAATAAATTTTACATTGTAAGGCTGGGTGATCCAAACAAAGGAAACAACTAGCACCAAGTCCCTAATGCAAAAATGAATTCAACACCAAGGAAAAAACGAGGTCCTGGAAATTGAAAAGCACACAGGAAATCTGTGACTCAAACCAAAATATCTTTACTCAAAGTATATTTCCCTTTGTAAAGGAATGAAAAAACTGATGCAATATTCATGAATTACATGGTCTGTATAAAATCAAGTTGACCTACTCAAATCTTTTCTGTTATTCACAGTGTAGGAAAAAAACTATTAAAAATAGGAGTAGGAATAAAATGAAATATCATTAAGTCATGTTGTGGAGAGATATTTAATAATATAGGAAATGTTAATCATATACTGTAAAAGGCAGATTTACAAAGAGTACTTTGCCTTTCCCTACAATTCTGCCCAAAAGGTACTAGAGGAGTTTGAGCTATATATGCTTTGGTGTGTGAAGAGCAAACGCACAGAGGGCAATGGGCCGGCATGGAGTTTGTGGACCCTTGTGAAATGAGAACTTCTGTACTGGAAGGTGGCCTAGCACTGCATGTGGGAACCAGAGTAGGGTGAGGAGGACTTCTGTAGAAGGAGGTGGTCCAGCTCAGGGTGTTAGAGTTCAAAAGGGTCGGGAGGGCTTCCACGTAGGAACCAGTCTGGTGAGGAGTACCATGTCCCAAGAAGGCAAAAACAGCTCTCTGTGCAGAGGACAGTGATGATGGTGGCAGGAGATTAATACATACAGTGTGATTGATAAAACTAGTAAATATACTAAGAATATGAGAGTCAGGTCTCTCACTGTCAAAAAAGAGAGATAACTATGGAAAAGGAGAAAACTGGGAAGAATCTTATGGAGTTAGGAATTGGATAATCAATGTTAATGCATGGTTTTGGATAGATTAGATGATAGATGATAGAATAGCTATAGATACAACAGTGTATATATGCACATATATACACTCTTACAGTGTGCACAGGTATGTGTGTGCTCATGTGGCAACCAGATCTTGATTTCTAACACCATTCTCTATTAAAAGGAACCAGGACCCTTCATTATTTTTCTAAAAAAAAAAAAAAAAAAGCTGATTTCAAGCTGAAATAAAGTGCAAGGAGAGCCTGGACTCTATCACCATGTCAGAAAGCAAGGAAAGCTCAAACAATAATGGGATGTGTTAGAAGGACACAGAACCCGCCGGCCACATCTGAGATAATTTGGGCCTCAAAATAAATATATTAGTGTATTGTATTATAACCCTTTGAATAAAAGAGGAACCCATGAGTCCACATTAATTAATAATGTTAATTTGAATTTTGATAAGAAACAGGACATTTACATTATTTATCATAAAAATTTTATCCTCAGATTTTTTTTCCCTTTCTTGGTTCTCCTCTGCCACTACTGCCACCCCTTTCTGTTGCTGTTCCCTGGTATCTAGCTTCAGCCCTCAGCACTTCTTACACTAAATAGACAATGAACACATTCATCCAACCTGGAAACTTAGGAGACCTCCTTGATACTCCCTTTCCCTAAACTCATACATAAAAAATTAATCATGTTTATTAATTTATTTCCTTACCATTTCTCTAAACTTTACTATCTATTCCAGGCCAACTATTTCTGTGTTACTACCAGCCTAGATTACTGTCTCCTTCCAGCCTCCCTGCCTCCTCTACTTTATTCATTAACTTATTCTGACATTCTCATCAAATATATATTTAAATTCTATTATGCATTAGCACTAGATAGTCCTTGCTCTCATGTAAATTGACTTCTAATGATAATTAATGAACTAACTTAATAAATGATTACAAATTGACCTTTATGGTAATATGTAATAATTGACACAAAGGAAAATGATAGGAGTTATGAGAAGGTATACAAAGAAAAGTGATCTAATCTGGAGAATTATAGACGTTGTCACCAAGAAAGTTGTATTTGAACTGTGATCAGAAAACAAGAGTGGTTTTTAATTGTGAGATGGGTGGGATAGAAAATGCCAAATAATACACAGAGCACATACAAAACTCACACAGCAGGAAGAAGCAATTTGGTTGTGGACACTAATACAAGCCAGCATGGCTAAAGAACAGTGGCGGATAGGGAGAGAAGATATGGATTTGAGAAATACTTGCAGGGAATATTGAAAACAGTTTGGATGCACTACCTCTTTGGGGGAGAAAGAGATATCAAGGATGACACTTGAATTCCTGATTTTAGCAACCAGTTCGACGAGCATGATATTTGCTTTGAAAAAGAACATCAGAGTGATCCCAGGCTTAAAATGGGGGAGGAGGGAAAAGAAACATAATTGAATTTTAGTTTCAGGTACAATGATTTTTATTTGCCTATACAATCTCTTATTGGTGACACTTGGAGTTCAGAGGAGACATGTGATGGCAGCTACAGAAATAAGAATTTTCAGACACTAAGGAATCAAAGGAGCTAAAGGAAGGAAGATGTAGATGCAGTAAGTGATTAATAGCTCTGATTTCTGCTGACACATAAGACACAATAACTGACCTACATCTATCAGAATTAGCCATATGAAGGTCACTGATGCCTGTAGAATAAATTATTTCAAAGTTTTAAAGCCAGTCAATTGGTGTGACCCTGATGCAACCGTATTATGTGATATTCCTGACTGACTCACTTCCACCTCAGGGCACTTAATCACATTGTTTTTCATTGCCCTCACCTGTCAACTTGCCCTCAATCAAGCCCTAGTCCTAATTCTTCCCCTCAATGACAAACCTTTGCACTTTTGTGTTTTTTATTTATATCACCTAATACTTTTAATGAATGTGACTTTTATACTTACTTCTCTCCCTATAAAAGTATTAGCTCTCTGAGGGTAAGGATCATATTTTGTTCATCTTTGCTGTCACAATGACTAATGGGAGCACATGTGAAACGAATATGTGTTTAGTTATATTTACTTAATTTTCTATTATTCGTGAGTTTCTTTTCAATTGATTTCTCATTATCCTGTTTCTCTTTATATGTGCATTTCTGAAAGAGGCAGACATGATGTTTCTTCGTGAGCTTTGCCAGGTGTTGGCACATTCATGGAGTCTCCCTGGATACAAGTTCTGCTCTTCAATTTTCAAGTCAGGAATCTTAATTTCACCAGTTTATCTAGTGGTAGCCAGGTTCTATTTGAAAAAGATACATATAAATATACATACATACTCTAAAGATGATACACATTTATGTGTTCAATATTCCAAATAAAGAATAGTTTGCATAATTATGAAACAGAAAAATAATATCAATATATTTTTATTATTAATATCCAGCTTTTATATTATGTTAGTATTTGATGTTTTGACAAAGAGAAAGAAGTGAGAGAGAAAACAGAATCTGTAGATTCAGTGAGGCTGCATGATGAGGTGGAAAAAAACATAGCGCTTTGAAATCAAAACAGACCAGGGTACGAATTCTACCTGTCTTCTCACAAGCTTCTTTATCTATGAGCAAGGAATAACAAAACCTACCAAATAGAGTTATTATGAGAATTAAACAGGGCAATTTATATAAAGTTCCTCGAATGCTCTCCATAATATCATGAGATGCAACATAAGTATTCTTATCCTTATGCCCTTGTTTTATATCAATATATGTCCTTTGTCTGAATTCTCCATTTAAGTCAACAAATGTTTATTTCTTAGTCTCGTCATATTATTTTCTAGCTGTAGTACCATTTTTTTCTAGCAGCATCTTTTGGAATCTTTGAAGTAGTAAATTCCAGAGACTCTGGTATAATAGGACAGTAAGCATTACCTTCTACATTCAAAATCAAGTGTAAATAAATATACAACCAAGTGATCCTACCTGACCTTCAAGCTCAGATTATTAATACATGTGAGAATATCCAGAAGTTAACTTTAGCTGGGAAAACTCTGTGTGCAAGTAAAGGTTCTAAGCCTTTTTTTTTTTTTTTCTTTGTATCTGGAGAGGCAGATTTTGCAAGCACATTGTTGTAGAGGATGTGTTAACACAAAGTCTCTCCAGCTCTGATCTGGCTGATTTTATGTGTCCACCTGACTGGGTCACTGGTTGCCCAGAAAATTGATCAGACATTATCTTGAGTGCCTCTGTATGGATGACATTAACGTTTGAATTGGTAAACTGAATAAAGGAGATTTCCCTCCTTACTGTGGGTGGGCTTCCTCTAATCAGAAACCCAACAGGAAAAAAGCTAACCTTACCTTGAGTTAGAAGGAACTTCTCTTGCCGGATTGCCTTGAACTTGAGTATCAGTTCTTTCTTGCCTTCAGTCTCAAACTGAAATACCTACTCTTCCTGGATCTCCAGCCTGCCAACTGCAAATCTTGGGACTTATCAACCTCTATAATGCCATAAGCCAATTCCTCAGAATAAATTTCTAGATAGATTGATAGATCAACAAATAGATAGACACATAGATAAATAGACTGATAGAGATTGAGCTAACATTGTATGCATATTATATGTATATCTCTATCTTTATATCTCTTTATAAATCCTATTAGTTCTGTTTCTCAGGAGAAGCCTGACTAATACATCTATCTTGGAGAAATCAGGAGAATGAAGACCCTGGTAAGGGTCCTCCCTTTAGAGCAGCTAACAATGAAACTCACTTTAGATTATCTTCAATATTTAGTATCTCAATCAATGTCTTCACCTATCATGATTGATATAGCATGATACAGGCACACAATTACCAGAAATATTTAGAAGCCTTAGCTAGGCTTTGTTCTAAGATAGTCAGGTAAACACATTTTTGAGTTGCTTCTGCAGGAACACAGGGTCTGGCCCAAATAATGTCCCTTTTTATTATAAAATTCATATTAGAAAATCATAAGCAGGTAATTCTGTAATATAAAATATCATACTCAAGCTCACCATATGACATTTTAAGTGAAATGTTCAAATTAAAACTATAAGTTATTACACCCATATTATTACCCTACAGTAGTCACTTCTGCTGGACCCTGTATATATTGCAGTTTATTTCTCCTTGACATATTCAGTAGTAACTTGATTTTTTTAACATTGGTAAGAAAACAATTAACCCATCCTGAAAGTATTTATTAAAGACGCTGTAGAAGCTAGTGCAAGCTTTTTGAAATTCAATTGTTTTAGAAATGTGTCTTCATGTGTCTTGTTCTCTGCATGTGTGGCACATAAACACTGGTGCCATCCATAAATGTTTAGATAAAAAAAGAACATCACATTTTATTTAGAACTAAAATATATTAATTATATTTTATGGAAAAAAGTTTGAATTTTGATCAACCAACTACTGTCAAAATATGCACCTCACATTTCTTTTCAAATATCCTATTTACTATGGTAATTTTTTTCTGAAGAAAAAAAATGAAATGTTTCCGATGGTTCATTTACATGGTCTTTAGAATTCTAGTAACATATGAGCCACAGTGTAAGATTTTTACTAAAGAAGGATTTCAGAAGCAACATAAATTTGAGAAAACTAGTCATTTTATACATAAGCTTCAGTCAACAATATAATCCTTACTACAGAATAATCTTTACCCTAACTGGTAAACAGAGCTCTCTATAAATAATACTTAAAAGCTAACTCTTTTTTTCTCTCTCTTATGTCTAAAGGGAAACATATTTATTTACTTGTCCTTATTAATAGATAATTTTCAAAAAAGATAAAATCATGACTCATACAGATATAAAAATGAACAGATGTTAAGGATGGTATTTAACTTGTAATCAGTGAAAGAACGAAGCAGATGTTATAACTCATTCAGATGAGAATCCAAAGCTTAGACACATTTATAGATCAGAAATATTGAAATAGATATGCAGGTGGATGCAAAACTGGTTTTTCAATAATGAGAGGAAAAAGAGAGTGGAGTCAATTGAACTTCTACACAGACAGAAAAACTGTGTATGTCTACAGACAAGAATTATTTTGCAAGCCCTGACTGGTGTGGCTCAGTGGATTGATCAAAAGCCTGGGAACTGAAAGAACTATTTTGCATTGTTATCAGTTCTGTATAATTTGCACAGTTGCAAAATAGCTTCTATGGAATCAGAATGAAATATACCAAAGAGGTTTTTTCTAGGATCTAGACCAGCTATTTTCAACCTTTCTCATCTCATGGTACACACAAACTAATTACTAAAAGTCTGGGGCACACCAAAAAACATTATATTTTTTTCTGATATGACAAAAAATAGACACAATTTTAATTTATTCACATTAGATGGTTATCATTGTGCTGGCTGTTGTCTTTGTTTTTTTAATTTGACAATCTAAGGAAAAAGAGGTCAGTTGCCTCTGACTAAATAGTCAGGTATTGCATGTTTCAAATTTCTTGCAGCACATCAAGTTTTCCACTAAAACATACATTTTTATTTACATAGAAATATATAAACAGCCTGGTTCCTACAGCTGTTGATAAACAGAAATATTGGCATTTAAATCTGCTTGGGTTATATTAGCACATACCAATCAAAAATCTCATAGCACTACAAAGGAATCCCTCATCCAAAGTCTTACCCCTCCATCTCAGTTAGAGGCAAGCAGCAATTCAAGGACCCAGATTAAGTCTTAAAAAAATAATAATAAAGCCCAAATGCTTAATCTTGTGAGGCTGGACTCAGAGGAGAAGGCAAGGACAGTTGATTAGAGCTGGTCAAGAGAAAGCAAGAGAAGGAAGATGTTCATGTTTTCTCTCATTTCTCTACTCCTCATGAACCAATCCAGTATTTAAAATAAATATAGGCTCCATTATTTAGCACAATAATATTTATATAAGAATCTATTACTTCTACACATAGTAATCCATTATTAAAACTGTGGTAATATGCATAAAATAAAATTTTCCAATCCAAGCTCTTTTGAGAATACAATTCAGTAGCATTAAGCACAGTAACATTAGTCTGCAACCACCACACACGCATCCATTTTTATCCCGGATGCTATGGACGAAAGAAGGACCACATGTACTCCTGACAAGTTCAGGGAAAGCAGCCTTAGAACTCAGACACCAAAGTAACCCCACAGGATGGTCTGAAATTAAAACTTCTTAATGAAAGGTGAGTCGTGACAGGTAGTCATGTCCTAGGCCCATATCTTCCTTGCCAAAGGCCAATCTTTACCTTAACTGAGCTTGTCTTTTTGTTCTACGATAAAATATTTTTAGAATGTTATACTAGCTCCCTTTGCCATACCCTTCAGGGTACAATCTCCCACCAGAGCACAAGACAACAAAACCCTCATTGTTATATTGTTCTCCCACATACCATCTCTATGTGCTGTAAATGTTAATTGTTAACTAGCCTGTAACCACCAATGTGAAAAAAGTATGTGTCTATTCCATTTTACTTTTTATCTAATCTCAGAAGAGTTCCCCACTTCGCTTTGTCCTGCCTCCCTAATCTATCACCAGTGGATTTTATGTAACTCCCTTATGTCTTCCCCTTTAATTCTGATGTGTAAAATAAGTGGTAAAAGTGCTATTTTCTGGAGCATTTTCTCAGTTGAGATTTTGCTTCCTAGCAACTGTTGTCAGTTTGGCTCAAATAAACTCATAAAAATTCTCTACAGGTTTGAATATATGTTACGTCAACAATGTTGATGGTACATTTCTAAGAAGAAACTGGAATGAGGTTGAAAAAGGATGTTATATTTGACATAAAGAAATCTCCTTGTCAACATGTGTTTTTAAAAGCATCTATCACAAATATATTACCAACAATGAAATTTCATATGTCCACTAAAATTGACCAGAAAAAAATTAGTCTGAAAGCTGAAAATTTTTGATGACCTAGGATTGGAGGCTTATTGGCAAGTAAAATTCTTTCTACAAGTCACTTTTTTAAAATTATATTTTATTGATTATGATATTACAGTTGTCCCATTTCTCCTCCATCATTCCCATCTGCCCTTCACACCCTCTCCCACCCACATCCCCCCCTTTAGTTCATGTCCATGTTTCATAAGTTCTTTAGCTTCTACTTTTCCCACACTATTCTTGCCCTCCCCCTGTCTATTTTCTACCCACCATCAATGCTACTTATTCTCTATAACTTTTCCCCCTGTCTCCTCCTCCCACTCCTCTGTTGCAAACTCTCCATGTGATCTCTATTTCTGTGTTCCTGCTCCTGATCTAGTTGTTTACTTAGTTTGCTTTTGTTTTAGGTGTGGTTGTTAATATGTGTGTTTGCTGCCTTTTTACTGTCCTATTTTTTACCTTCTTTTTCTTAGATAAGTCCCTTTAACATTTCATATAATAAGGGCTTGATAATAATGAACTCCTTTAACTTGACCTTATCTGAGAAGCACTTTCTCTTCACTTCCATTCTAAATGATAGCTTTGCTAGATAGAGCAATCTTGGATGTAGGTCCTTAACTTTCATGACTTGGAATACTTCTTTCCAGCCCCTTCTTGCCTGGAAGGTCACTTTTGAGAAATCAGCTGACAGTCTGATGGAAACTCCTTTGTAGGTGACTCTGCCTTTATCCTTTGCTGCTTCTACAATTCTCTCCTTCATTTTAATCTTGGCTAATGTAATTATGATATGCCTTGGTGTGTTCCTCCTTGGGTCCAACTTCTTTGGGACTCTCTGAGCTTCCTGGACTTCCTGAAAGTCTATTTCCTTTGCCAGATTGGGGAAGTTCTCCTTTATTATTTGTTCAAATAAGTTTTCCACTTGTTGCTCTTCCTCTTCTCCTTCTGGTACCCCTATAATTTGGATGTTGGGACGTTTAAAGATGTCCTGGAGGTTCCTAAGCCTCTCCTCATTTTTTTTGAATTCTTGTTTTTTCCTTGTTTTCTGTTTGGTTGTTTTTTTCTTCCTTCTGGTCCACTTCATTGATTTGAGTCCCAGTTTTCCTCCCATCACTATTGGTTCCCTGTACGTCTTTCTTCATTTCACTTATTATAGCCCCCAT
>PVKU01015759.1:0-17057 GCA_004027475.1 Anoura caudifer | reverse complement strand
TAATGGCTTTCTATCTCAGCTAGTGAAATTGCTAGAGGTTTCCTTTCCCAGCTGAGGAAATCATTACAAAGGCTTCCTTTCCCTGAACACAGAATTTCAAGGACACCTCCTCCTGTGCTGTCATAGTTTTGCTCATGATGTCCAGAAGACATGGCAATCTTATTGGACTGGGGTCAGGACTATTGAATCAGTGGGTGAGGCATGTCTTCTTTCTCCCTGCCTTGTTTTACTATCTACCCTACCTAACAGAACATTGGATCCAGATGTTCCTTACTGTGTGCCTGGAGTGAGCACCACAGAAAATGCAATTCTATATATCCGAGAACACTTCCAGAAATTTCTTCCTGTGAAAGTTCATTATAAAGTACACTAAACTTAAATGATGTAATCCATCAGGAGGAATAGCTCATAAGGGTTAACATTGTGGACTGCCTATGGGTTTTGTTTTTGTTTTTTGCCTATTTGGAAAACATCTTTACCTTTGGAGTATAAGAAGGCATCAGTGAGTATGGCAGTGTAAGAGGACCTAAGAAATTGGACAGACATAATTCAATAAAGGATTCCCTGCTCAACACACAAATATGTCTGAGGGAACCATACATTGAGAAACTGAAGGTGGGTATATTGGAGCAATCAGGGAGATGGGACAAGGAAAGGACAAAGATGGGAGACACAGACACTGTTGGTGCTTGCTGCAGCCCAGCAGATGGAACAGAAGTGGAAGGTCAGATGCAGTCCTCAGGGTGCAGGCCAGAGCAGAGGGGCAGATGTAATAACTGGGCCTGGGTGGCCAGTATATACTCCCATTGAGCCAAGGATCAGCAGCAGAGAAGTGGTGTGAAGGGTAGCAGCATTCCACAAGCTGTCACCACCAAAGAAATCTGCAGACAGGAGAGCCCATCCTCCCTGCCTCCCATCTATCCTCCTGTGGCCCACCAGGCAGTAAAACCCTCACTTAGCAGATCATGAAGGGCAGAAACAACTTTCCAGCCTAAGTTGCCTGTGCTCATTATGGCTGAACCTACTAGAAAGAACAGAGCAGATGCAGGAACCCACCTCATCCCACCTCCCTCTCCCCCTTCCCCTCCCCCAGCCCAGTGCATGGGAGACTGATAGAAACAGCTAGGACACCTCAGACAGAGCCATACAGCTGGCAGCTTCAGCTACAGGAAAGGAGCACTGGGAACACACAAGCTAGGAGATCCATAGCCCACAGCATCCTATTATGTGGGTGGTGCCCTGAAACCAGGCAACCCAGGCATAAAGAGGACAGCCACCTCCTCAGGAAACACAGGGTGGTTTCCACAGCCAAGGTGATACTGAGAGATCCCAGAGATCCCAGAAGCCCAAAGTAGTGCAGGTAAAAGAAAACAAAACTTGCATTTCAGCACCAGCTACTGGAAAACAAAAGAAGACCTTTAGTTATAAACCTGCTAAAGAGCTGAGTTAGATACTTTAAAAAAGAAATAAGAGATTTCATCCCTACAAGTTCCTAGGCAGAGAAATAATTCACCAAGTACAATAAATAGACTTAGAGACATGGAAGACTGTGATTTAAAAAGAGCAATGGAGAATGGAGTTCTGATAAAACTTGATGAGATACAAGAAAACTCAGAAAAGCAGTTCAATGAACTTAGAAAGATAAGCAACAAACAAAAGGAGGATTTTGTCAAAGGAACTAAAACTTAAAAAAAATAACAAAACAGAAATTCTGGAGCTGAAAAACTCAATGAATGAGATAAAGAATGACCTAGCATGCTTAGGAAATAAAACAGACCAGATGGAGAAAAGAATTAGTTGTATTGAGAATGGAAATCTAGAAATGACTCAGGTGGAAGACAAAACAGAATTGAGAATAAAAAAATAGATGAAAGAACTCTACAAGAACTGTCTGACTTTGTCAGAAATAGCAGTATAAGAATAGTGGGGCCCTGGCTGGTGTGGCTCAATGATTGAGTGCCAGCCTGCAAATCAAGGGGTCATTCGTTCAATTCCCATTCAGGGCACACGTTTGTGTTGAAGGCCAGGTCCCCAGCAGGGGGTGTGTGAGAGGCAACCACACATTGATGTTTCTCTCCCTTTCTCCCTCCTTTCCCTTCTGCCTAAACATAAATAAGTAAAATCTTTTAAAAAAAGAAATATTGGGCATATCAAATGGAGAAGAGAAGGAAAAGGAAAAAGAGAGATTATTTGAACAGATAATTGTCAAGAAGTTTCCAAATCCGTGGAAAGAACTGAACTTTTGAATCCAAGAAGCTGATAAAACAGCTAATTATCCAATCCAAAAAAGTCTTTCCAAAGGCGTTTGATATTAAAGCTATCAAAAATTAACAACTAAGAAAGGATTATCAAAGCAGCTAGAGAAAAGAAAGTGGTAACCTATAAAACAGACCCTATTAGATTATAATTGCACTTTTTGGCAGAAACCATATGAGGAAAAAGTGCAATAAAAAATTCAAAGTATTGAGAGAAATCACCAGTCAAGTTATCCTTTAGATATGAAGGAGAAATAAAGGCTTTTCAAAACAAAGAGAAGATGAAGAAATTTACCACCAAAAGTCCTGCATTACAAGAAGTGCTGAAAGGTGCTCTTTTACCTGAAACAAAAAGACTAAAGAACATAAAACTGTAATGTGAATAACAGACAGATGGATACAGTAAATTGCAACTCTTGTTTAGAGTAGGGTATTAAACACTTAAATATAACATGAAAGTTAAAGAAGGTAAAAGCATTTTCAAAAAGAAGATAATTGCTATTGTAATTTGAAAATAAATGTGCAGCACAAAAAAGAATAATTTATGACAACAAAAACATAAGAGCGGTGTTGGGGAAAGGACTTATCTTACACAGGTGAATGCAGATAGAATACAATCAAAAGAAAAAGGGATATTGTACATATGGAACTATTTTTTGCAGAAACCTAATGGTAGCCACAAAAATGAAAATCTGGAAATGAGACACATAACATAAACAAAAGAAAAATTGGAGAAAAAACATCACAGAATATCACCCAACTAAAATAGCAGACAGAAGCACAGGGAAAAGAAACAGTGGAGAGACAGAGCTACCAGAAGGCACAAGATAAAATGGTGTTTGAAAATTCTCATGTGTCAATAATCACCCTAAAAGTAAATGTATTGAGCTCACCAATTAAAAGGCACAGAGTAGCTGTATGGATTAAAAAACAAACCCTACTGTTTGCTGCCTTTAGGAGACACATCTCAGCTGCAAAGACAAATACAGATTCATAGTGAAGGGTTGGTAGATAACACTCCAAACAAATAGCATCTAGAGAAAAGTGGTATACCTGTATTTATATCAGTCAAAACAGATTTCAAAACAAACAAAAAAAAAGTAACAAGAAAGATGGACACTTTATAATGATAAAGGGAATAATACATCAAGAAGATATACACTTAGTATATATACTTAATACATATAAACCCAACCTGGGAGCACCAAAATACGTAAAGCAACTACTAACAGAATTAAACGAAGAAACTGACAAAACTACAATTTAGTAGTGAAAACAATGGAGAGATCATAAAAACAAAAAATCAACAAGGAAATACCAGTCTAAATGACACATTATACCAAAGGGACATAATCAATATTCATAGAGCTTTTCATCCCAGACCACCAGAATGCGCATTCTTTCCTAGTGCACATGGAACATTCTCAAGGATAGAACACATGTTGAGGCACAAAATTAGTCCCCCAAATTTAAGAAGATTGAAATCATACCAAGCATTGTACTCTCCTGCCACAATACTTTGGAAATCAACTGCAAAACAAAGATTAAAACAAACCACATAAATATGTGGAGTCAAAACATGCTTCTGAACCATGACTGAGTCAAAGAAAATATAAAAGAAGGGATTAAAAGATACATAATGATAAATAAGAATGACAATATAACATCACACTTTTGGGGATGCAGCAAAAGTGGTAATAAGAAGGAAGTTTATAGCATTACAGGGTTACCTCAAGGAACAATAAATAACCCAATCAACTGATGTGGACCCTGGCCAACAGGGTCTGTGTGCTGTGGCTGCAATGAACAAATTCACATGGACTACAGAAACCCTGTGGGGGAAAGGGACAGCACAGCTCCTCTGTAAGTGAGAGAGAGGGCCCTGGCCCCTGCCTGGACAGGCTTTTATTGCTTCTCTGGGTACATTACATCGAGGATGATCCACATTTACTAAGCACAGGTTCACAGTAGGTGATTACCTTTTACAGATGACAAAGGAGAGAATGTTGCTAATTACATCAAAGAAAAAGGTTATTTGCAAATGTAAAGGGAAAAGTGGTTGAACTGGTTATACTCCATACTTGGGAGGTTTAGCTCAGATTTTAGGAAGTTACTTTAAAGATATGCAGTAAGCATTTGCTGCCTCAATTCAGGGTGAGGGAGTTTTAGCAAAAGCAAGCCTCATAGCAGCCTAGGTACAATGCAGGCCTGATTCTCCACCAGAGAACCTATCTGTGGGAGTGGGTCCTGTGTGCCGGACCTTGCTCCCCACCAGCCTTTCCAAGTGGGAGCTGGGCTACATTTCCCACTGCTACACAGAATGGTCCCCTATAATTAACAACCAAAAATACACCCAAAAAGACTAGGAAAAGAAGACCAAATGAAGCCCAAAACCAGTAGAAAAAAAGGAAATAATAAAAATTAGACCAGAATTAAATGAAATAGAGAAGAGAAAAGGACAATAGAAGGAAAACAGTCATTAAAAAACTTCCAAAAATTAAAAAAAAACACCCAAGACCAGATGGCTTCACCAGTGAATTATACAAAACACTTAAAGAAGGCTTACTATCTATTCTTCTCAAACTCTTCCGATAATTTAAAGAAGATGCAATACTTCCTAACTCAGTTTTTGAGGCCAATGTTATCCTGATACCAAAACCTAGTAAGGACAACACATAGAAAAGAAAATTATAGACCATTGACCAGCAGACCATATAGACTAGTATTTCTTTTGACTATAGATGTAAAAATCCTAAATGAAATACTAGCAAAATGAATACAATATATAACAAAGATAATACATCATGATGGAGTGGGGTTCATTCCAGGGATTTAAGGATGGTTCAACATAAGCATATCAATCAATGTGTTACATCACATTAATAAAATAAAGTCATATTATCATATCAATAGATGCAGAAAAAGCATTTGACAAGATACAACATCTATTTATAATTAAGACACTCAATAAAATGAGTATAAAAGTACTTCAACATAATAAAGGTCATATATGACAAACCCTCAGCTAATATCATAATCGATGAAAAACAGAAAGCTTTTTCTCTATGTTCAACACAGTACTGGAAGTCCTAGTCAGAGTAGAGTAGTCAGGCAAGAGAAAAAAAATAAAAGAAATGCAAATTGGGAATGAAGAAGTAAAATTGTCCCTTTTTGCAGATGGTATAATTCTATATATAGAAAACTCTAAAGACTCCACCAAAAAAACTGTTAGAAACAATAAACAAATACAATAAAATTGTAGGATTCAAAATCAATGTACAAAAATCCATTGGATTCCCATATACTAAAAATGAAATATCAGAAAAAAATAAAGATGCTATTTGCAATTGCAACAAATGAGTAAAATATCTAGAAATAAACTTAACAAATAAAGTGAAGGGCCAATATGCTGAAAACTATAAAACATTGATGAAAGAAATTGAAGAAGATACAATGAAATGAAAAAATATTCCATGTTTATGGATTGAAAGACGTGACATAGGTAAAATGGTCATATTACCTCGGTCAATATACAGATTAATGAAGTCCCATCAAAATCCCAATGCCAGAAATTTCCCAAGGTGGCGGAGGAGTGAATGGAAGTCACACTAACCTCCTCCCAGAATCAGTCTGGAATTACAACTAAACTGTGGAGAAATTACCTGGAACAAACAACTGAACAAAAGTGAGAGAGAAGCCTTCTAACCTCAGACAGAGGGAAGAATAAGTTTCAGCACAACCTGACTGGTAAGAAGTGTGGTGGAGACAAGAGAGGGCTTGCTGGGCACCCACAGGCAGCAGCACCAGAGGGATAATTAAAGGGTGGTTGGACCCTCCGAGAAGTGTGAGATGTAAGCCCTAAACTGGGATACCCAGCCTAGAGCTCCAGAGCCCCTGCAAATACACAGATAACATCCAGCGGTGAAAAGTGGCAGGGTTGATCTCTGCCAGAGATGGATGGCTGGAGACTTGAAGAGCTGTTTAAAGAGCCAGTGCACAAATTTTCATTTGCAGCCACTTACCCTGGGCTCCAGCAGAGTAGGGGTGAGGGCAGAGTGGGCTACAGATGCTTGAGGAGAGTCTAGGGGCAGAGGCTTTGGAAAGAGATCTGAGAGAGTAGTTGCCGGATCCTGGCGCTGAGTCATCCCCCATTTGGCAGCAGCCATCCTACTCAAGCACACCACTCCCCTCTGAGCAGCAGTAGCCTGAGGTCTCAAACAGGCTGCCTAAGTTCAGATGAGATCAATATCTGACATCATCAGAGGTGGATCCAGAAAGAAAAAATAGTAGTAAATACTGGATGCTACCAAGATGAAATCCAGTGTGTTCTTCTCCATGATTGGCAATATATTCTTTCCTGCATCGTTTTTAACATTCATTTCTTGTCCATGAAATTTGTGCATATTAAGTCACTAGATTTATGTTATAGTTTATTTCAATTCACATATTTTGCCCCTCCCTTCTTTTACCCTATTTTACCTTCTTCTTTCCTCTAATTATTGTTGTTTTAATTTTTTTCTCTCTTGCTACAATATATTTCCATTCCTCACTCTTACTATTTGACCCCTGTTCAGTCTCTCAAAGCCAATTTTCTTGTAGATGGTCATCTCATATCCTTTTCCCCTCCTCTTAAAATACCCACATTCCTCTTCTCCTTTAGCAATCTTTGCTCATTGGTTGTGGATAGGGGAGTTGTTGTTGCATTTTTTTTTCAATTTTATCTTTAGATCATCACTAATTTTGTATTCCAAATCTCAAATTTTACTGTTCCCCTCTCCTACTCTTTTTCTCTTCTCAAATTTTAATTTTCCTCTGTCTTAGCCTATTTTTTTCTTCTTTTTCCTTCTTTTTCTCTTTCATCCTACCTTTTTTCTTTTTTCTTTTTCTTTTCATCTCAAATTTTAATTTTTACCTGTTTTAGCCTGGTTTTCATTCCTCACTCTTAGTATTCCCTCTCCCTCCATGATCACAAAATCATTTCCAATTCCTCTAGACATCTCATAAGTTCTTTCTTTCTTTCTTTCTTTCTTTCTTTCTTTCTTTCTTTCTTCTTTCTTTCTCTCCCTCTTATTCACATGCTACCTATATTAATCTTAACTAATATGTTGCTGATAATACTGTGGTGTATCTTTCTCTTCAATTTGGCTCTTATTTTTTTATTATTTATTTTTCCTTTCTTTTTCTTTATTTTATTTTATTTTATTTTATTTTATTTTATTTTATTTTATTTTATTTTATTTTATTTTATTTTATTTTATTTTATTTTATTTTATGTTTAAACCTAAAACTATATGCTTCCCTTCTCTTACTCCATTCTGCCTTTTTCATTTCCTTTTTTTTGTGAAGTAAATTTTACTATTTCTCTTTGCATTTCTCTAGTTCCCAACTCTTATTAGTGCTTCTCCCTCTACCTTCTCAAATCACTTTTCTTTCAGGTCATCTCACACTTGCTCTCCTTTCTTATAATAATCTTAATCTTTTTACATCCTTAATACTGGTTCGTTTGCTGTTGACAGTGGAATTGCAGGGGCAGGTAGTTATTTTTGCAGGTGTGGGTTTGTTTCCTGGACTTTGTGATTTTGTTCTGTTGGCACTTGCACAACAGCATACAAGATGTGGTGGACAGACTGACCCTCAGTCACCAGCTAGATGGAAGGACCAACCAATGAATGACAAAACAACAATAAAAACATGAGTACATCCAGAGAGCCAACATAAATGGCATAAAGGGCATCCCAAGAGCATCAAGTTCATATTGAGGCGACTGCACCACTGAATATTACAGGTCTCCTATCATGAAAGTTCACACCACAATGACAGTCAAAACAGATCAATTTAAGAAGTAGAAGAAGAACAAAGAAGAGTCTCCCCCAAAAAGGGAAGACAAAGAAACAACCCTCAATCAAAAGGAAAAGAGGAGTCCTCTGAAAGAGATAACTAGAGGCAAGTAAACTATCGAATATTGAGTACAAAACAATGATTATAAGGAAGCTTAATGAGCTTACTGAGAATTTCCAAAAACTACAGGGAAACTATAAGGAATGTACAGCAAACTATAGCAGCATGAAAAAAGGCATAGAAACTATCAACAGGAGACAAGAGGAAATGAAGGATAAAATTTCTGAGTTAAACAACACAATAGAAGGAATAAAAAGCAGGCTAGGTGAAGCAGAGGATTGAATCAGCAAGCTGGAAGACAAGGTAGAAAAAAAATCCCAGAAAGAGCAAGAAAAGGAAAAAAGGCTCAAAAAGAATGAATAGGTATTAAGGCAGCTGCAAGATAACATAAACATACTAATATCCATATAATAGGGATACAGGAAGGAGAAGAAGAAAAGCAAGGAATAGAAAAGCTGTTTGAAAAAGTAATGATGGAAAACTTCCCTAATTTGATGAGAAAAAAAGCCACACAAATACAGAAAGCACAGAGGGTCCCAATCAAGAGGAACCCAAATAGGCTCACTCTGAGACATATCATAATTAAAACGTCAAAATTCAAAGACAAAAATAGAATCTTAAAGGCAGAAAGGGAGAAACAGGATGTAACACACAAGGGAGCTCTGATAAGGCTAACCACTGACTTCTCAACAGAAACACTACAAGCCAGAGGGGAATGGTGAGAAATATTCAAAGTAATGAAAAGCTAAGGCCTGCAACCAAGACTACTCTACCTAGTGAGGCTCTCAACTAAAATGGAAGGTGAAATAAGGAGTTTCCCAGACAAAAGAAGGCTAAAAGAATACTTTTCCACCAAAGCAGCTTGCAAGACATGCTGAAAGGACTGCTTCAAGAAGATGAAGAAAGAGTGAGAGAGAGAGAGAGAGGAACACAGGTACAGAGGGCAAAATGAATAAGTACCTATGAATAATAACCTTAAATGTAAATGGATTAAATGCTCCAATCAAAAGACATAGGGTACTTGAATGAATAAGAAAACATGACCTACTCATTTGCTGCCTACAAGAGACCCACATCAGAAAAAAGGACCTACACAGACTGAAAGTGAAGGGTTGGGAAAAATATTCTAAGCAAACATGCAGGGAAAAAAAGCTGGTGTAGCAACACATATCAGACAAAATAGACTTCAAAACAAAAGCCATATAAGGAGACACAGAAGGACACTTCATAACACTCAAGGGAAGAATCCATCAAGAAGACAAAAACATTGTAAACATATATGCACCCAGCATAGGAGCACCCAAATGTATAAGGACAATCTTGGAGAACTTCAAGAAAGACATAGACAGCAACACATTTATACTAGGGGATTTATACATCCTTCTGTCAAAAATGGATAGATCTTCCAAGTGAAATATCAACAAGGATATTATGGAACTGAATGATGCATTAGATCAAATGGACTTAATTGATATATATAGAACTTTTCATCCCAAAGAAGCAAAACACACATTCTTTTCAAATGCACATGAAAGATTTTTCAAAGATAGACCACATTAGGGCACAAAACAAGCCTCAAAAGGAAGTGAGGCTGTCATTTTTTGTAGGCAACATGATAATGTACATAGAAAACCCTATAGACTCCACCAAAAAACTACCCAACCTGATAAGTGAATTTGGCAGAACAGCAGGATACAAAGTCAATATTCAGAAATAGAAGGCATTTTTGTACACCAACAATGAAATATCAGAAACAGAAATTAGGGGGAGGGAATCCCATTTGCTATAGCAACAACAACAAAAAATAATAAAGTACCTAGGAACAAACTTAACTAAGTAGGTAAAAGACCTGTACTAAGAAAACTACACAACACTGAAGAAAGAAATTAAGGAAGACACAAATAAATGGAGGCATATACCATGTTCATGGATTGGAAGAATTAACATAATCAAAATGTCCATACTACCCAAAGCAATTTATAGATTCATCGCAATCCCTATTAAAATGCCAATGGCATATTTCACAGATACAGAACAAACGTTTCAAAACTTTATATGGAACCATAAATTACCCTGAATTGTTTTCTTAGCAATTCTAAGAAGAGCAAAGTAGTAGGGATCATAATACCTGATATCAATCAAACTATATCACAAGGCCACTGTAATCAAAGCAGTCTGTTACTAGCATAACAAAAGACACATAGTCCAATGGAATTGAATAGAGAGCCTAGAAATAAACCCATATTTCCATGGTCAATTAGTATTTGACAAAGAGGGCAGAAGCATAAAATGGAGTGAAAAGAGCCTCTTCAACAAATGGTGTTGGGAGATCTGTACAGCTATGTGCAAAAAAAAAAAAAAAAATGAAATTAGACAACCAACTTACACCATACACAAAAATAAGCTCAAGATGGATAAAAGACTTAAATATAAGTGATGACACCATAAAAATCCTAGAGGAAAACATGGGCAGGAAAATTTTAGATATTCCACACAGCAACATTTTCACCAATATATCCCCTAAAACAGGGGATATAAAGGAAAGAATAAACAAATGGAACAATATCAAATTAAAAAGCTTTGGCATAGTCAAAGAAAATATCAGCACAATAAAAAGGAAACCAACCATATGGGAAAATATATTTGCCAATGATACCTCAGAAAAGAGTCTGATCTCCAAAATATATAGAAAAACTCCCATGACTCACCACTGGGAAGGCAAACAATCAAATTAAAAAATGGGCAAGGACTGAACAGACACTTCTCCAAGGAGGACATGCAGAGGGCCTGTAGACTTATGGAAAACATGTTCAACATCACTAGCCATTGGAGAGATGCAAATTAAAATGAGATACCACTTCACACCAGTGAGAATGGCTGTCATAAACAAATCAACAAAGCACTAGTGCTGGCAAGGTTGTGGAGAAAAGGAAACCCTAGTACACTGTTGGTGGGAATGCAGACTAGCATATCTGTGGAAAACAGTACAGAATGTCCTCAAATAATTAAAAATGGAACTTCCCTTTGACCTGGCAATTCCACTGCTGGGATTATACCCTAGGAATCCTGACACAAACAACTCAAAAGACCCTTTGCACACCAATGTTCATAACAGCATTATTTATAATAGCCAAGTGCTGGAAGCTGCCTACATGCCCAACGGTAAATGAATGGGTAAATAAACACAAGTATATTTACACAATGGAATACTATGCAGCACAAATAAAGAAGGAACTCCTACTCTTCTCAACAGCATAGATGGAACTAGAGAGCATATGCTAAGTGAAATAAGCCAGGCAGTGAAAGAAAAATACCGTATGATCTCACCTATAAGTGGAACCTAGTCAAGAAAACAAGCAAGCAAGCAAAATAGAACCAGACACATGGAAATAAAGAACAAACTAAGAGTGACCAGAGAGGAGGAGGAAGGGGGATAACAGGAGATAGAAGGGGAATGGTCAAGACAAGGAACATGTATAAATGGCCCATAGACAAAAACAATGAATGGAGGGAGGATTAAAAGTGGGATGTGTGGGGTGGGTAGGGCAGGGGAGAGTAATGGGGAGAAATAGGGACAAGCATTACTGAACAACAATAAAAATAAGTAAGTAAATAAACCTCTGAATTACTCCAGAAAAAAATTCCAACGCAGTTCTCAAAGAAATAGAACAAATATCATCAGATTTGTATACAACTATAAAAGACCTCCAATGGCCAAAGCAACCCTGAGAACAAGAAGCTGGAGGTGTCACACTATCTACTTCAAATAATATTACAGAGCTATGACCATCAAAGCAGCATGGCATTGGCAGAAAACAGACACATAGACCAATGGAACAGAACTGAGAAGTGAGCCTAAAAATAAACCCACATGTCCATGGGAAAGTGATTTTTTGACACACATACAATGAAGAAAGGAATGTCTTCAATAAACAATGTTGGGAAAATCAAAAGCCACAAACAAAGAATGATACCAGAGTGCTCTTTGTTCCCATATAGCTATCTGACACAATTCACAAAAGTAAACACAAAATGGACTAATGACTTAAAAATAATACCTGAAATAATAAAATACATCAAAGAAAATGTGGGTGCTAAAATTATGGATCTTGATTTCAGAGGGGATTTTATGAGCTTGACCCAAAACAAGAGAAATAAAAGCAAAAATAAATCAATTGAAACTACATTAACCTAAAAAGCATCTGCACAGCAAAATAAGCCATCAATGAAACAAAAATGCAACCAACCAAATGAAAGAAGATATTTGCAAATATCTTTAATAATAGGCTAATATTCAAAATATATAAAGATCTCATATAAAACAACAACAGAAAAATATCCTATTAAAAAGGGTGCAAAGGAGATCCATTGTACTTCTGGCCAAGATGGAGGCATATAACACTTTGTCTCCTCGCACATGAAAAGAAGGACACCAACAAATTAAAGAAAATAATGATAACCAGAACTGCCAGAAACTCAACTATATAGAAGTCTGACAACCAAGGAGTTAAAGAAGAAACATTCAACCAGACCAGTAGAAGGAGCAGAGATGGGTAGCTGGAGTGGAGAGGACTCAAGGCAAGGCAGCAGCTGGAGTACCAGGGAGGGTGAGACAGCGGCTGGCAGAATGGGTCATCCCACATTTGTGTGCAAATAAATCAGAAGGAACAACTGAGGAGTGAGACAGACTGCACAACCCAGAGTTCCAGTGTGGGGAAATCAAGCCTCAAAACCTCTGAGTGTAAAAACCTGTGAGGGTTGAGGTGGCGGTGTTACAGAACACATCAGGGGAGGTGGTGAACGATATATTAGTACCAAAAGGACCCACCCTTTTTTCTCTGAGGGTTCCCCCTCATATTAGGTTTGCTTTGCCCACCACCAGAGGAAACACATCTCTCAATGCCAGAGATTGGTGAAAAGGAAAGGATTTATTTATTTAAAAGTTATATAGGCTTAGACTAATGACTTAATGTCTTCATTAAAATACTAAAGTTCTTTAGTAATACCCACAAATGCACACAGTCCTTCCTTCTCCCCTTTGCCCAGTCCAGGATACCATATCTCAGGAAAAGAAGTAGAAGTCCATGGTTCAGGCAGGCCCTTGGTTCTGGCACCATCCACTGTGTCGCCACCATGATCTCCAGTTAATCCAAAACCATGTGGCACCTTCTCATGGCCCACCAGCAAGAGTCCTTCCACCCCTCGTCTTCCAGGCAAAGTCTCTCCTGCTTCCTAAGCCACATAGCAAAAGGGAGCACCCCAGAACTGCATGGTACTGCCCTTTGCCCAAGCTGCATGGTGATTTCACTCCACCAAAGCCACATGGTCTCCCTCTCCTGCCACAGCTGCATGGTCCCAGCTCCTCCAAAGCCCCTTCCAAAGCCACATGGTGATTCCTGTCATGGCTGCCATGTCTGGGTTTAAATCCCCAAGCCATTCGTCCTCTGCAGCCCCATTTCCAACTCCTCCCACAATCAGTTACAACTGCCAGCACTCCTGTATCTTTCCCGCTTTAAGAGGCTGCCATAGTAAGTACAGGCAGGCATGGCCCCATGGCATGGAGCCAATCATCTCCAAGCTCTCACACAGGCACTATATCCAGGGTGAGTTGCTTCCCAGCTACATCCTGGGTTGAAGTCACTTCCATCCTCCTGGCTCAAGGCATGACCACAGGTATTTAACATATCTATGAAACCAGTTAAAGACTATAAATATGTTAAATGCGATGCCAGAGGTTGGGCCCCCCCACCTTGGCTGCACCCTGTTACCACAGCAGAAACTCCCAGCCCCAAGGAGAGTTTGTTGGAGAGACCCACAGGGTCCTAGAATGTACACAAACCCACCCACCCAGGAATTAGTACCAGAAAGGCCCAATTTTCTTGTGGGTCAGCAGAGGAAGTGACTGAAAACTGGCTGAGAGCTGAGCAAGCTGCATTGTTCCCTTTCAGACCCCTCCCCACATACAGCACCACAATGCAATGATGTGGGTTGCCCCATCCTGGCAAATACCTAAGGCTCTGCCCCTTACCACATAACAGGCATGCAGAGATAAAAAAAATATATATGGCCCAAATGAAACAACACATCACAGCTCCAGAAAAAATACAACTAAGCAATGAAGAGATAGCCAATCTATCAGATGCACAGTTCAAAACACTGGTACTCAGGATGCTTACAGAAGTGGTTGAGTATAGTCACAAAATAGAGGAAAAAGTGAAGGCTATGAAAAGTGAAATAAAGGAAAACATACAGGGACTAACAGTGAAAGGAAGGAAATCAGGTCTCAGATCAATGGTTTAGAGCAGAAGGAAGAAATAAACATTCAACCAGAACAGAAGGAAGAAACAAGAACTTGAAAAAATGTGGACAGACTTAGGAACATCTGGGACAACTTTAAACATTCCAGCATCTGAATCATAGGGGTGCCAGAAGGAGAAGAAGAGCAAGAAATAGAAAACTTATTTGAAAACATAATGAAGGAGAACTTCCCTAACCTGGCAAAGCAAATAGACTTCTAGGAAGTCCAGGAGGCTCAGAGAGTCCCAAAAAATGGACCCAAGGAAGCACACACCAAGGCACATCATAACTAAGTTACCCAAGATCAAAGATAAGGAGAGAACCTTAAAAGAAGCAAGAGAAAAGGAGATAGTTACCTACAAAGGGGTGCCCATAAGACTCTCAGCTGATTGCTCAAAAGAAACCTTGCTTGCAAGGAAAGGTTGGAAAGAAGTATTCAAAGTCATGAAAGGCAAGGACCTATATCCAAGATTACTCTCTCCAGCAAAGCTATCATTTAGAATGGAAGGGCAGATAAAGTGCTTCCCAGATAAGGTCAAGTTCAAGGAGTTCATTATTACCAAGCCCTTATTATATGAAATATTAAAGGGACTTATCTAAGAAAAAGAAGATCAAAATACAAACAGTAAAATGACAACAAACTCAAAACTATCAACAACCGAACCTAAAAAAAAAACCCCCAAAACAAAAACAAACACAAAAATGAACTAAGCAAACAATTGAGGTGGACATCAGCCAGCAGTGTCCACATCATTTTGGATGAATTAAGACATACACACAGACTACTGAATCTGGTAGAGGAATAAGGACAACAGACTGGCTTTTCTCTCAAGAGGAGCCAAAGCCACGGCCTCCGCCATGGCAGGCCTTTATTCTAATAACATCCCCTCACATTCCAAGATGGTACTTCCTCACTATCCGGGTTACAACAACAGAGCCAATGCCCCTCATTATATCACAGAAGAAGGACATTAGCAAATTAATAGGCAGCTGGTTACACTGGACCTGCAAGGTGCTTGCAGGGTGAGGGGGTTTTAGCAAAGAGCAAGTCTCCAAACAGCCTAAGTATATTGCAAACCGATTACCCACGAGGGAACCTATCTGTGGGCATGGGTCCTGTGCATCTCTAAGTGGGAGCTGGGCCCACACCACACAGAAGGGTCTGCCACAAACAACTAGAACAGGAACAGATTCACAGAAATAGAGATCACATGAAGGATTATCAGTGGGGAATGGAGAGAATGGGGTATAAGGTACAGGAAATAAGAAGCATTAATGGTAGGTACAAAATAGACAGGGGGAGGTTAAGAATAGTATGGGAATGGAGAAGCCAAAGAACTTATATGTATGACCCATTGACATGAACTAAGGTGGGGGAATGATGGTATGGGGTGTGCAGGGCAGAGGGGAATAAAGGGGAGAAAAAATGGGACAATTTAATACCATAATCAATAAAATATACTTTAAAAAATAAAAAAAAATGTGCAAAGGACCTGATCAGGCACTTTTCCCAAGAAGACATACAAATGCTCAACAGATATATGAAAAAATGTTCAACTTCCCTAGGTATATGGGAAATGCAAATTAAAACCACAATTTTACCATCTCACACCTGTTAGAATGGCTATTATCAATAAGACAAGAAATAACAAATGTTGGAGAAGTTGTAAAGAAAAAGGAACCCTCATTCACTGCTTGTGGGAATGTAAACTGGTAGAGCCACTATGGAAAACAGTATGGTGATTTCTCAAGAAATTAAGAATGGACTTACCATATGACTCAGAAACCTTTCTTCTGGATATTTACCTAAAAAGTTTCAAAATATTTACTTGTAAAGATATATGTATGCCTACATTCATTACAGTAATACTCATGCTGGCTTAGACCAGGAAACAACTTAAGTGTCTTTTGATGGATGACTGGATAGAGAAGAGGTGGTACATATATACAACAGAATACTACTCAGTCATAAGAAAGGATGAAATACTACCTTATGCAACAACATGAATGGATCCTGAGAGTATCATGCTAAGCAAAATAAGTGAGACAGAAAAGGAAAAGAATCATTGATTTCAGTCATGTAGGATGTAAAACAGAAAGCAACAAAAAACAAACAAACTCATATACACAGACAACAGCATGGAGGTTACCAGAAGGGAAAGGGTTGGGAGGAGGATGAAAAACATAAAAGAGATCAAATGGTGACTGGGGGAGACTAGACTTTGGGTAGTTGGTATACAATATAATATACAGATGATGTATTATTGAATTGTACATTTAAAACATATATATTATTAACCAATGTCACCCCAATAAATTTAATTAAAAAGACTAAAATTGCTCTAGGATTTTAGGCATGTTGTATAAAAAAAGTCATTCCATAATTGCTGCTGACCACATGTTTTTGGAGAATGCCTGGTTTATTTAAATCTGTGTGAGACCTTTTAAAATATAAATCAATTTTTAATATATATTTTATTGATTATGCTATTACAGTTGTCCCATTTTCCCCCTTCATTACCCTCCACCCTGCACACCCCCTCCCACCCACATTCCCCCCTTTAGTTCATGTCCATGTGTCATAAGTTCTTTAGCTTCTACATTTCC
>PVKU01015758.1:0-17055 GCA_004027475.1 Anoura caudifer | reverse complement strand
AAACAAAAACAAAAACAAATTAAGCAAACATCTAGAACAGGAACAGAATCACAGAAATGGAGATCACATGGAGGGTTATCAGCAGGGGGGGAGGGGAAAGAATGGAGAAAAAGGTACAGGGAATAGTAGCACAAATGGTAGGTAGAAAAATGGATGGGGAGGTTAAGAATAGTGTAGGAAATGTGAAAGCCAAGAAACTTATATGTATGACCCATGGACATGAACTAAGGGGGTGGGGAATGCTGGAGGTTTAGTGGGGGTGAAAAAAATGGGAAAAATGTAATAGCATTATCAATAAAATATATTAAAATATATAAAAAAGACAGCACTATTTGACTTCTAACAAGATAATTTTGTCTTTTTAAAAATATATAGTTTATTGATTATGCTATTACAGTTGTCCCATTTTCCCCCTTCACTTCCCTCCACCCTGCACACCCCCACCCACCCACATTCCACCCCTTTAGTTCATGTCCATGTGTCATACTTACAAGTTCTTTAGCTTCTACATTTCCCATACTATTCTTACCCTCCCCCTGTCTATTTTCTATCTACCATCTATGCTACTTATTTTCTGTACATTTTCTGCCCTGTCTCCTCCTCCCACTTTCCTGTTGATAACCCTCCATGTGGTCTCTGTAGTTCTGTAGTTCTACAGATGTAGTTCTACATTTCTGTAGTTCTGTTCCTGTTCTAGCTGTTTGCTTAGTTTGTTTTTGTTTTAGGTGTGGATGTTAATAATTGTGAGTTTGTTGTCATTTTACTGTACATGTTTTTTATCTTCTTTTTCTTAGATAAGTGCCTTTAATATTTCATATAATAAGGGCTTGGAGGTGATGCACTCCTTTAACTTGACTTTATCTTGGAAGCACTTTATCTGCCCTTCCATTCTAAATGAAAGCTTTTCTGGATAGATCAATCTTGGATGTAGGTCCTTGCCTTTCATGACTTGGAATACTTCTTTCCCGCCCCTTATTACCTGTAAGGACTCTTTTGAGAAATCAGCTGACAATCTGATGGGAACTCCTTTGTAGGTAATTCTCTCCTCTTGTCTTGCTGCTTTTAAGATTCTCTCCTCTTTAATCTTGGCTAAGGTATTTATGATGTGCCTTGGTGCATTCCTCCTTGGGTCCAACTTCTTTGGGACTCTCTGAGCTTTTGGACTTCCTGGAAGTCTATTTTCTTTGCCAGAATGGGGAAGTTCTCCGTTATTGTTTGTTCAAATAAGTTTTCCACTTGTTCTTCCTCTTCTCTTTCTGGTATCCCTATAATTCAGATGTTGGAATGTTTAAAGATGTCCTGGATGTTCCTAAGCCTCTCTTCATTTTTTGAATTCTTGTTTCTTCATTCTTTTCTGTTTGATTGTTTCTTTCTTCCTTCTGGTCCACTCCATTGATTTGAGTCCCAGTTTTCCTCCCATCTCTATTGGTTCCCTGTGCATTTTTCTTCATTTCACTTATTGTAGCCTCCATTTATTCCTCTAATTTGCGACCAAAATCAACCAGTTCTGTGAGCTTCCTAATCACCAGACCTTTGAACTGTGCTTCTGATAGGTTGGCTATGAGTGCTATGAGCTCTGCTTCTGATAGGTTGAGCTCCTCCTGGTCACTCAGATGAATCTCCAGGGGCCCCAGTCTGCTCTCCCATCTGAGACATCCTTGGTTTTGATCTTTCTGTTTTTGTCTGGTCATGACTGTTACATAGTGAGGGATAGAGCCTTAGGTGTTCCCCAGGAGGGGGCAGCCCAGTTGCTGGGTTGTGATGTTAGATTTGGGGGCGGGGTCCGAGAGGGGACAATGGCTCTTGCTCAGAGCTCTCTCGCAGCTTCCAGTCTCCTCAGCCTCCTTCCTCCATCAAATTGGGCCCCTCTGGTGCTGACCTCCATGTGGGTGGGTCTGCACACACTCCAGGATCCCGCGGGTCTCCCCAACAAACTCCCTGTGAGGCTAGGACTCCCTCCTGGCACCTCAGCCCCCACAAGTGTTTTCAATGGGTGCTTCTAGGCTTCACTTCCCAGCTCCGGGGCCCTGTATTGCGCAGTCTGTCCTTTGCCCATTTTCACCTGGTTTATCTGTGTGCGAATTTGTGTCCCCGGTCAGCCACCTTGCGCGCCTCGCTGGGTTTGCTCGCGTTTGGCAACACCGCAGCTTGTGAGCCTGGGGTGACCGTGTGCCTGGTGCTGCAGCCTGACTCCCCTGGCCACCGACTCTGCCCCTCTTACTGGTCTGGGTGAATGTTGTCAGACTTCCATACAATTTAATTTCTCTCTGTCCTGGTTGGGTTTTCTTTTTTTTTGGTTGTATATTTTTGTTGTCCTTAATCTTGGTTGTGAGAGGAGGCTCAGCCTGACCAGGTATGCCTCCATCTTGGCTGGAAGTCAGAAAGCCAGTATTTAAAAAAAAAATTATTGATTGATTTTAGAGAGAGAGGGAGGAAGAAACATCTATTTGTTGTTCTACTTATTTATGCACTCATTGGTTTTTCTCTCACCAGATATCAGACCTGCAACTCTGGCATATCAGAATGACACTCTAACCATCTGAGCTATGTAGCCAGACCCACTGTACTTAATGTCACTCCCCAAACCTGCCATGGTGCTTGCAGTTCTATAATTACAGTTGTCTCATTAAGTTTAGCAGTATTTGAAGGTCTCTGTTCAAATGTATATGCATTGCTATGAATGACATGCTTTGTATCATCAGTGTACTTTGCTTTATAACTCAGAGATAGGACATGTGTTTCATTGGGATGGAAAAGGGAAGAGTATGTCTGGTTGCAAGGTGCAGTGGGATGAGGGTAGGACAGTTTTCCCCAATTAACAAAATAGACCAGATTGCATCTCATGTAATGGGAACTCTTTTTCAAAACCAGTGTCCTTTTGTGATCACTGTTATCACTTAAGAGAGGAAAGGGTTAAGAGCCCTGGTGCTGTGCAGGGATGGAGGCGAGAAGAAAAACCAGGAATACCTGAATTTTTTGTGATTCTTAGTGGCTAAAAGCCCAGACTCTGGAGATAAAATGTTAGTTTGTGAAGTTTCATGCTGGGGATTTCTCACAATCAATGTTATACCACATGAGAGACAGCTGACATACTCAAAATATCAATAAAGTTATTGAAAAAATCAATAAAGTTATTGGTGAAAATGAAAAATTTTGTATCTTTTATTTTACAGAAAAAAATATATGGATTTTTTGGCCAACCCAGTATTTGTTGAGCTCAAACTATGAGCATAAGCTCACTTCAACAAGGATTTTACTGATAATGTTAAATATATGAATATGTAGTTCTTTTCAAAATACGCTTGTGGATGTATGTAAATAGTTATTTAAGGTTTGAATGAAGCTCTGATATTTACATATTCTGTTCCATCATTTGACCTTGAGGTGTGTTATTTTTAATTTAAAAATCTATTTTACCATATATGAACTGCTGCCTTATCAAATGATACTATTATACTCCTCTCTATAGATATTAACTCAAATTGTGCCAGTTATATCTTGAACTCTAGTGAATTAGGTCTGGTGAGATAGCAACCCTAACTGTGGTAATGTTCCCTGAAGAAATTGCAAGTAAAATATGTATACACATACACTTAAACACTAAAGACTTTTGTAACCACTTAGAGGAGAGAGTGTTTGGGGTACTCCAGTCCACCTGGAATTTACTTTCTGGCTCTGAAATTTAGTACTCCACTTATATATAATTCAGGAATAAGGACAGCATTGTTGTGAACCTGATAAGATAGGTGCAGTACTTTATGAACCCAGAGGGGAAGAAGTTGTAAAGCCTGGAGCCAGTTTGGAAAAGTTACTATAAGAATGCACTGGAGATGAGAAAAAAATTGGATGTTAGGTCTTATTCTAGGAATTAGCAAACAAACAGTAGACTTTATAAAACTGGAAACATTTTGTTACTTCAGGCATTGAGTGGCAAATCACACTTGCCTTGCTCTGTTTCCCAAGTTCTGATGGTGTAAATGAAATGGTTAACACCTGGACCCAGTACATGGGCTTCTGCTGGTGCCATTATGCTGGTCTTAGAATTCTGCATACCACAGGCCCCTTGTTGAAATCTTCTCTACCCAGAGGACTGCTCTGTTGCTAGCAGCCATGTTGGTGACATTCTTGGCCTCAGATGACTGGATTCCAGACTGGCTCAGTGTGACCTGTCCATTAAGATAGCAGGGGAATTTTACAGGTCTTCACTTTCCCAAGATCATTCCTGTTTCTCTTTATATTTCTATAAACTCTCATTTATAGAATTTGGCTTTCTTTGCATATGAGCACTTAAAAGGTTAGTTATATTGTTTGAAAAGCTGGAGAAATCCTTTCAGGGCTGTGTTATCTTTTTTCTTTTTTTTTTTTTGTATTTAAAAGCAGTAGCTAAGAGATTCCAAGATTCCAAGAAGGTTGAAGAGTAGGTGGAAGCTACACTCACCTGCTCTTGGCACCAAACTCAATTTATAGCTAAATTATACAGAAATCAACTGGAATAACCATCTGAAGGCTAACTGAACAAAAATCCTATAACCAAGGATTTACAGAAGAAGCCACATAGAGATGGATACAAAGGGCCAAGATGCAGAAAGGCCTGGTGCTGAACTGAAGTGCAGCCACTGAGAACCCTGAAGGATATCTTGGATACAAAACTCCCTCTCCTCAGGAGCCTGAGGTCTCAACCTCATACAGGGATCCCAACCCAGAACAACAGAGGTGGGAAGAAAATCCCACACAGCATCTGATGGTGAAAACCAGTGGGGGTTCAGCCCACCTGGGAGAGAAGAGAGTCTCCTAGAGACCCAAATGCCACCTTCCCAGGGTTAAGCACTTCTATTATCACAGCACCAGCCTGGGGTGTGCACTGCCTTGTCCTCCAGTTATGGGTGATACCATGCTGGTGTGCTCAGGTCCTGCAAAGGGATCTGCTGGCTGTACCCAGCAGAGACCTTTAGGTTGCTCTTTTTTTAAACAGAAACTCTTGGCAGAGACTCAGCAATGATTGAACTGTGTAGCTTGGAAGAGGGACCATTTTTCCCCACCCCACCTTCTGCACAACTATTTCACCACCTTTACCTATTGAGTCCCTTGGCCTGCCCTGCCACTCTTTGGCCCTGCCCTGCTGAGTTCAGTCATGCAGGGGAATCAGAGTGCCTTGCAGAGCTGGGGCTTTAAGAGCATCTCCTGGAGAGGCTTTCGTCCTGGGATCAGATGGGCAGGTTCTGGGTTGTATGGCTACATTGTTGGGGGGCAGTACTCCAATCTCTCCTGTAAGATCAGCCCTGCCATCCTGGGAAGGGGGAGAAGTGCCCTCCAGCACAGGCTTGCTGGTAACACCTCCAATGGGAGACTTTTTGGTTCAGCCCTCCCAAGTTCTGGTGGCCCCATCCAGCTGAGCTCTGTTCCATGGAGGGCAGGGTGTGCTGGGACATTCAGCATGCATCCCCTTTGGAGGATATTGTTTGGGATCAAAGTGCTTGTCCTTCTCCTATAGGCTCAGCTGACACCACCCACAATGGGTGGGATACTCTTTTGATCTGGCTTCCTGAGCCCTGGTGGCTCCACCCTGTAGAACTTGCTCCTGCAGAGGGGATGGCTGGCTGTACCCTACCTGAACCTGCAGCATGCTCCTCCTAGAGTTGGAGACTCTGGAAGAGACTGAGACTGAGTGGTTTAGATCTGGAGTAGGGTCCATTTCCTCTTATTGTGCGCTCAACCCCACAGCTCCCCAGTGGGGGGCCCACTAGCCCTGTCCTCCCTACTGAGCTCATGACCTGCGGAAGGGTCTGTGTGTTGTGGCCAGCCTAGGACCACTCAAGAGTCTTTCTTTGGAAGGCTCTGGAGGAAGACTAGGCAACCTCTTGGGTAGGTGGAGTAGCTAATAGGTGGAGGCAAACCTCAGGGAGCCATGGACCTTTTATACATCTGCCCCCAGATTTAAGCTGGAGGAAGTTGACCTTCGTACAAAGATTGGCCTCTTCCATATACTCTGGGCCCAGTAGATGCAGCCACAAACAGTGGATAATATGGTAGCTTCACAATGGTAGCCCAAGGTGATTACACACAATGTCTGACATGGACCTGTAACTGAACCACACCCAAGTGCACCCAGAACCAACCAGTGTTGAGCTTCAGACCACAATAGAGCTTGACTCAAGTAACCACACAGTGGCACACCCAGAGGGGTATTCCAGCAGGTGCCAGACTCTGCTGGGAATAACTCTGCCTTGGGGGGCAGCCCCTGCACAGTGACTCATAGATGGTGATCAAAGTTTATTCATATTGCCAGCCAACCTGAAGTGTTAACTCCACCCACAAAAGGGCCAACAACATTCAACACACAACTACATCTGGAGGAAGCACATAACAAGCAAGAAACATTTCTAGGGCACTGAGCTCAGGTGACCTGGAAGATTGTGCCACTGAGCCCAACAAGACACTTTCATCATAAAGCCGTCAAAACAAGTTTGGGAATCATAGCAAATCTACCTAATACACAGAGACAAAATTGGGAGATAAAGAAATATGTCCCCAAAAAGAGCATAAGAGAAATCCTCAGAAAAAGAACTAAGTGAAATGGAAGCAATCAAGATACCAGATGCTGAGTTTAAATCAATGGCTAGAAGGATGTTCAAAGTGCCTTAGGGGAAGAACATATGATCTCAGTGAGAACTTAAATAAAGTGATAGGAAGCATTAAGAAAGACATAGAAACCATAAAGAAAGAACCAGTCAGAAATTTAGAATACAATATTTGAAATGAAGAATACACTAGAAGGAATCAACAGCAGGTTATATGAAGCAAAAGACTGAATTAGAAATTTAGAAGACAAAATAACAGTAAGCACCTAAGCAGAGCATCACACAAAAAAGAGAATTTAAAAGAAAGTGGGGAAAGTCTAAAGGACCTCTGGAACAACATCAAGTGTAACAACATGTGCATCATAGGGGTACCGGAAGGAAAAGAGGGTGAATAAGGAATAGAGAACCGGTTTGAAAAACTAATGGCTGAAAACTTCCCTTATCTGGTAAAAGAAAGAGTCACACAAGTTTAGGAAGCACAGAGTCCCAATCAAGATGAACCCGAAGAGAACCCCACCAAGACATACCATAATTAAATGGCAAAATTTAAAGACAAGGAGAGAATCTTTAAAGCAGCAAAAGAAAAGCAATTAGTTACCTACAAAGAAGCTCCCATAAAACTATCAGCTGATTTCTCAACAAATAGACTTCAGGCCATAAGGGACTGGCATGAAATATATAAGGTAATGAAAAGCAAGGACCTACAACTAAGATTACTTTATCTAGAAAGGCTATAAGTTAAAGTTGAAGGCAAAATGAAGAGCTCCACAGACAAAAAAAAAAAAAAAAAAAAAAAAAAAAAAAAAAAAAAAAAAAAAAAAAAAAAAAAAAAAAAAAAAAAAAAAAAAAAAAAAAAAAAAAAAAAAAAAAAAAAAAAAAAAAAAAAAAAAAAAAAAAAAAAAAAAAAAAAAAAAAAAAAAAAAAAAAAAAAAAAAAAAAAAAAAAAAAAAAAAAGCCAAAGGAGTTTGTTACAACCTAATGAGTTTAAGTACCTGCTTTTAGAGGAAGAGGAAATAGAGAGAGAGGAACATAGGTATAAAGAATAAAATGGCAATGACAAGTACCTGTCAATAATACCCTTAAGTATAAATGGATTAAATGCTCCAGTCAAAAGACATAGGGTAGCTGAAAGGATAAGAAAACATAACCCATATATATGCTGTCTATAAAGGACTACTTCAGAACAAAAGTTACATACAGACCAAAAGGGAAAGGATGGAAAAAATATTGCATGCAAATGGAAATAAAATAAAAGCTGGGGTAGCAATACTTCTATCAGACAAAAAAAGACTTCAAAATGAAACCCATATCAGAGATAAAGAAGGTCACTACATAATACTAAGATATTGACCCAACAAGAGGATATAACCCTTGGAAACATATATGCACTCAATATAGGAACATCTAAATACATAAAGAAGATCTTTATATATTTGTGGACATTAAGGGAGAGATTGACAGCAATGCATAGTAGGTGATTTTAACATACCACTGACATCAATGGATAGATCTTTCAGACAAAAATCAACACAAGGCAACAGTGACCTTAAATGACACACTAGATTGGATGGATTTAATTGATATTTACAGAACATTTCATCCCAAAGCAGCAGAATATACATTCTTCTCAAGTGCACATGGAAAATTCTCAAAGATAGACCACATGTTATGATACAAAATAAGTTAATAAATTCAAGATTGAAATCACATAAGGCATCTGCTCTTTCCACAATGGTATGGAACTAGAAATCAGTTACAATAAAGAAACTGAAAGACATTCAAACACATGGAGGCTGAATGGGGTAACAATGAGATCTAGGAAGAAATTAAAAGTCATCTGTAAATAAATTTAAAAATGAAAATGAACACACAATGACCCAAAATCTATGGGACACAGCAAAAGCATTCCTGAAAGAGAAGTTGATAGCATTACAGGTCTACCTCAAGGAGCAAGAAGAAGCTCAAATAAACAATATAACTTAAAGAAACTTGAAAAAGAACAAAAAACAAAGCCCAAAGTGAGTAGAAGGAAGGAAATAATAAAGATCAAAACAGAAATAAAACAAAGTCTAAAAAAAGATACAAAATATCAATGAATCTAAGAGCTATTTATTTGAAAAGATAAACATGATTGACAAGGCTTTAATGGGACTCATCAAGAAAAAAAGCAAGAGGACACCCCCAAAATAAAATCAGAATTGAAAGAGGAGAAGTCACAACTAACACCAAAGAAAGAGCTGAAGCATGGTGTCTATGAGAGAGAATTTCTGTGTTGGGGTCACCAACACCCCTGGTTTAATGATTCATTATGAGGGTGCACAGGATTCAGCATCATAGTACTTATGGTGATAATTTATGACAAGAGAAAAATTCCAAGATGTCCCAAACTAAATTACAGCTGGCCAGAGTGAGAGAAATAGACTAGTAGTAAACCAGGTAATAGCCGTAGGATGACTAACAATAGACTGCTCACATTCTTGAGTATATGTTGGAACTTTGAATCAACTTCTGTAGTGACCACCAGACACCACTGCATTCTGCTTATGCATGAACTTTAAGGACTGTTTCCCACAACCAATCAAAAGTAGGATATACTTCTTCCTTATAGACTATTCACTTGTTCTAGAACTGCCCCTACTACATCTTTTCTTGCAACTTGTCCCCTTATCTGTAGGAAGTGTAATTTCTTTCAAAACAACTTCTAACTTTCTTCCCCAAAACATAGTGTGTCAAAGAGCCCCTCAACTCCAGGACAGTGGGCATGTTTGTCTTTTCCACCTAGTCGTGGTGCTGGTCGTTCCACCTACATGCCCCAGGACTTGGTCCTTTTCTGGCTAGCATACAGTTCAATAAACCCTTTCTTCAGAAAAGCTTTTGGCCATGAAAATTTTTGTTTAACATTTATCATAGTGGAAGGATACAAAGCCAAATTAGCAAAGAGAAAAGGTGGATGGAGCAGAGTCCTGGAGAATCCAGGTGCAAATTTTCAAGGGTCCTTAGCAGTGGAGCCACACAGGACATATCTTAATTCCCTCAGTAATGAGTTGTGACAACATGTGAAAAAGGCCAACATTGGAAGCTCATTAGATACTCAGCACCCAGGGTTTTTATTGGGTCATGAAAGCAACCTCCGCTTGTCATATGACAACATTGCTGGCTCCAGAAGGAAAACAGGTGTTCAGCATGAAGTATTTTGTTTATATAAACAATTTAGGCACAATTAGCCTCTTGTACCATTTCTGGGAGTGGTGGAAACCTCCCCCAAATCTAAGTACTGGTATGTAGACATCAGCCAGTTGTCTTTCAAAAGTTAGCATCTGGCCTACTGTACTAACTCTTTTTTGAACAGTATTTCAAAGGCTGTCACATCTCGACAACCATTTCCATATTGTGAAAACAATAGTTTTACTTCATTATTCTCCCCACAGAACTCACATACTCTCTCTCATGGTTCTGCATATCACTTCACTTCTTTTCTTAACACCATCTCCCATAGATATAAGTGGGCACCTCTCTATTCAGGTAAGTGGGCTTTCTGTTTGCACTAAGCACGAATTCTGGGTTGAGTGTTATATAAATAGGCTGGTGGCTCTCATCCCAGTAACTCAGTGGTGAAAAGGAATCTCATATGAACTGTCATCAAAGACACTATACTTGTTCCACAGAAATATGGAGACCATTTATTAGTGATTATTTAAAATACAGTAATGTTTTAAAAATTAATTAAAAATTATTTTGTATTAGTTTCAGGTGTATGGCATAGTGGTTCAACAATCATATACTTTACAAAGTGTTTCCCCTGATATTTCCAGTACCTAAATGGCACCATGCATAGTTATTACAATATTATAGTACATTATTTTTATAACTATCAATCTGTACTTCTCAATCCCTTAAAATTTTTCACCCGCTTCTTTATCCCTCTTTCCCTCTGGCAACCACCAGTCTGTTCTCAGTATCTATGAGTCTGTTTCTGTTTTATTTGTTCATTATATTATTCTTTAGATTATACACATAAGTAAAATCATATGGTATTTGTTTTTTTCCAACTGGTGTATTTCACTTAGCATAGTACCCTCTAGGTCCATCAATGCTGTCACAAATGGTAAGATTTCACTCTCTTTTATGGCTGAGTAATATTCCATTGTATACATGTACAAAGCTTCCTTATCTGCTTGTCTATTGATGAGCACTTAGGTTGCTTCCATATCTTATCTTGGCTATTATAAGTAATTCTACAATGAACATAGGAGTGCATATATGCTTTCAAATTAGTGTTCTGAGTTTCTTCAGATATATACCCAGAAGTGGAATTGCTGGGTCATAAGTCAATTCCTTTTTTAATTTTTTGAGGAACCTCCATACTATTTTCCATTGTGGCTGCACCAATATGCTTTCCCACCAGTAGTGCACAAAGGTTCCCTTTTCTCTACATCTTCACCCATACCTGTTGTTAGTTGATTTATTAGTGATAGCCATTCTGACTGGTGTGAGGTGATATCTGATTGTCATTTTAATTTGCATTTCTCTGATAATTAGTGATGTTGAGCATCTTTTTGTGTATCTATTGGGTCTCTGTATGTCCTCTTTGGAGAAGTATCTATTTGGATCCTTTGCTAATTTTTTAATTGGATTGTTTGATTTCTTGGTGTTAAGTTGCATGAGTTCTTTATAAATTTTGGATACTATCCCCCTATCAGATATATCATTGGTGAATATGTTCTCTCATTCAGTTGGCTTTTAGTTTTATTGATGGCTTCCTTCACTATGCAAAAAACTTTTTAGTTTTAAAAGCAGTAATCATATTTTTAGGTTTTTAAAAAGTTAATTTATTTTTTATTTGCTATTTTTGTTGTATTTTTCCATTACCCTTTATCCCCTCCATCCCCTCTTCCACCTCCACCAACCCCTCTCCCATACTGCAATCACTACACTGTTTTCTGTGTCCATGAATTCTTTCTCTCTCTTTTCTTTTTTTGCTCAATCCCTCCATGCCCCTCTACTCCATCCCACCAGTGCTTTCAGCCTGCTCCCCACCTAGGAGTCTGTCTCTATTTTGCCTATTAGTTCAGTTTGTTTATTAGACTTCACATATCTCTGGCTGGCTCACTTAGCATAATATCCATGCTAAGAGATTTTATCCATAACATCCAGGTACATCCATGCTGTTGCAAAGGGTAACATTTTCTTCTCTATGGTCAAGTAGTATTCCATTGATTCAATGCAATTCACATCAAAATAAATAATACTTAATGTCTATATAGGACAACACATTTTTCATTTGGGACTAGTGCTACTCAAAAACATTTTAGCAGTGATGGAAATGTTCACCTTCTGTGCTATCCAATATGATAGCCACTAAACACATATGGCTATTGATCATGTGAAACATAGTGTTACTGAGGAACTGACTTGTGAACAGAACTTTTTGAATTTAATTAACTTGGAATTGCCATATGTAGCAGGCCAGTAGGTACTAGAGCTCCATATTGTCTATTTTGTAATTAAATGATCTGTTGATTAAAAGGATAAGGGGTGATCATCAAGATAATGATGCCAATTGAGGGTTTTCTTCATGAAATGTCCTATATTTCCCCAAATCTTGTCTCTCTCTATAGGGCTTACATTTCTCCTCTCCATGTTGCTGTCCTGCATTCAGCTGCTTCTACATTCAAAGCAAGAATATTGTCTTCAAGTTTTTTCATGGTTCGAATGTCAATAGCAGAATATAAATGATCTATTGATATTCAATAAGAGGGACAGAGGTTTCTTATAGCATATTATGCTTCATTATTATAGGCCAGGTGGGGGCACTTGAAACTTTGAATATAGACTGTTGAGTAAAACAAATTCCTTGTTATAGAGAAATCTTCAAAAATCTTGTTATAATAATAGGTGTGCTCCATAAAACCATGTTACTATAAATATTTTCTAGCTTCCCTGGGAAGCAGACTCTGGGAAGGATTTGTGTGCAAGTGGTTAGCTGGGGAATGGTCTCAGGAGAAACACTCACAAGGGATTATATAAACCAAGATTGGACAAAGGGGAAGGTGAACTTGGATGGAGTTGTAGCATTGGCCTCAGCTGATCCCATGGTGTGCTATTAAACTGGGATGGCTTTTCAGAATTGTCCCAAATTGAGGAAAAAGGACAAGGCCTTTGTGTCATAAACTAGTCACTGTATGCTGGGGTGCTGGCTGCACCCCCCACTTTGGCTGAGGGACAAAGCTTTAAGCTCTTAGCAGACCTCATTCCTAACAGCTGGTGAAATAAGCACCTCATCTGTATCATAGCATCCATTGCAATATATTTTATTTTTCATTGGAAAAGGAAACCTGCCTGCTTTCCTTCAGATGTAGGGTTTTTTCAGGGCTTTGGAGTTGGTTTAAGTCCTTTGCTCAGTGACCTTGGGCAAGTTACCTAGTTTCCTTAGGTCTCAATTTCTTTGGCTAGAAGTAGACAATAATGCTACCTATTTGTAAGGACAGCTGTGGGAATGGAATAACATGACATATGAAAGCACTTAGCACAAGGCCTGATGCTTGGTAACCACTCAATAAATAGTTGCTATTGTTATGATTTTAGGAATTTTGTAAGATACAACTTTGGGGTATAAGAATTTCTCACTGGAGGACTTCTGGCCAAGATGGAGGCATAGCTGGACATACAGTGCCTCTTCTCACAACCAAGATTAAGGACAACAAAAATATAGAACCAAAAAAAAGAAAACCCAACCAGGACAGAGAGAAAATTGAATTGTGCGGGAGTCCCACAACAATGATTCATCCAGACCAGTAAGAGGAGTGGAGTCAGTGGCCAGCAGAGTCTTTGGCTGGCAGAGTCGGATTGTGACGGGATAAGCCGGTGGTGGTCCAGGGTGCACAGTCACTCCAGGCACACAGGCGGGGGCATTGCTGAATGTGAGGAGGCCAAGTGGGGCGCATAAGGCGGTGGACAGCAGGCACACATTCATGCACAGATAAACCAGGCAAAAATGGGCAGCAAGACAGACTGTGCAACACAGGGTCCCAGAGCCAGGAAGTGAAGCCTAAAAGCACCCATTGAAAATTCTTGTAGGGGCTGAGGTGCTGGGAGGGAGTCCCAACCTTACTGGAGAGTTCATTGGGGAGACCCACGGGGTCCTGGAGCATGTGCAGGCCCACCCACCAGGGAATCAGCACCAGAGGGGTCCAGTTTGCTTGGGAGAAGCAGCAAAAGTGACTGAAATCTGGCAGAGAGTGGAGCAAGTGCCATTGTTCCCTCTCAGACCCCACCCCCACATCCAACATCACAACCCAGCAAATGGGCTGCCCAGCCCTGTGAACGCCTAAGGCTCCACCCCTCACTATGTAACAGCCGCAACCAGACAAAACAAAAATAAAAACAAAAACAAAATCAAGGATGGCTCAAAAGGGAGAACAGACCAGGGCCCCAGAGCTAATTCATCTGAGTGACCAGGAGGTGGTCAACGTATCAGATGCAGAACTCAAAGCATGGATAGCCAACCTATCAGAAGCACAGTTCAAAGGTCTGGTGATTAGGAAGCTCACAGAATTGGTTGATTTTGGTTGCAAATTAGAGGAACAAATGGAGGCTACAATAAGTGAAATGAAGAAAAATGCACAGGGAACCAATAGTGATAGGAAGAAAACTGGGACTCAATGAATGAGTGGACCAGAAGGAAGAAAGATACAACCAAACAGAAAAGAATGAAGAAACAAGAATTCCAAAAAATGAGGAGAGGCTTAGGAACCTCCAGGACATCTTGAAACATCCCAACATCCGAATTATAGGGGTACCAGAAGGGGAAGAGGAAGAGCAACAAGTGGAAAACTTATTTGAACAAATAATAAAGGAGAACTTCCCCAATCTGACAAAGGAAATAGGCTTCCAGGAAGTCCAGGAAGCTCAGAAAGTCTCAAAAAAGGTGGACCCAAGGAGGAACACACCAAGGCACATCATAATTACATTAGCCAAGATTCAAATGAAGGAGAGACTTCTAGAAGCAGCAGGGGATAAGAGGACAGTCACCTACAAAGGAGTTCCCATGACACTGTCAGCTGATTTCTCAAAAGAGAACTTGCAGGCAAGAAGGGAATGGAAAGAAGTATTCCAAGTCATGAAAGTCAAGGACCTATATCCAAGATTGCTCTATCCAGCAAAGCTTTCATTTAGAATGGAAGGGAAGATAAAGTGTTCTCAGATAAAGTCAAGTTAAAGTAGTTCATCATCACCAAGCTCTTATTATATGAAATGTTAAAGGGACTTTTCTAAGAAAAAGATAAAAAATAGGACAGTAAAAAGACAGCAAACTCACAGATATTAACAACCACACCTAAAAAAAAAAAGAAGCAAACTAAGCAAACTACTAGACCAGGAACACAGAAATGGACAACATATGGAAGGTTTGCAACAGGGGAGTGGGAGGAGGAGAGAGGGAGAAAAGGTACAGAGAATAAGTACTATTGATGGTGGGTAGAAAATAGACAGGGGGAGGGCAAGAATAGTGTGAGAAAAGTAGAAGCTAAAGAACTTATGAAACATGGACATGAACTAAAGGGGGGAATGTGGGTGGGAGAGGGTGTGAAGCGTGGAGGGGAATGATGAGGGAGAAATGGGACAACTGTAATAGCATAATCAATAAAATTTAATAAAAAAGCAAATAAAAAAAGAATTTCCCACTGGGAGCACTGTAAGTTGAATGGCAGTTTTTGGCAACAGACTTGAAGCTGTGCTTTGCTACTCACTGATGAGGTCTTTCACTTCTAGTCTTCCCCTTGCTCTGGCAGAAGGATCCAGAATTGGTATAAGTAGGAAAAGCCAATAGGAACAAGTTCACTGCTGTTCCTGGACAAAGAGGGAAGAGAAGTTACTTGGTGAGCTCTTGATCCTTTTGCTCAGGAGGAAATACTCCCAGGAAATTACAAGAGGCTTGCTCATTTATGTTTAGGTTAATGATGTAATCCTTAGAGATTTCTGGAAATGTTTTCTACACAGATATCCCCTCCTCTTATAAACATATTTTTGTCATTTTGATGATATGTGGGATAAATGTAACCCTTTATCACTTTCAAGCACTCTACAAATATTGACTAATTAATTCATTTCATAATAGAAGACTTTTTTTTTTTTTTTGCTTCAACCTTGGCAGTGCAAGTAGCTAATCTCAATAACAGTTAGTTATAGAGCCAAGGGACACACTTTATTAACTTTTTTAACACACCTTTTTTCAAGCTGGATGTAGGAGTAAGTAGCTGGCAAAACCCAGCCCACTCCAATTGACTATCAGTTGAGGGCTCCCTGTCTTTGGTTTTGTGATGTTCCTAGACTTCTTTATCTGCTAATACTGTGAAAGAGGGTATTGTGCAAAGCAGGGTCTCCCAGATTTGGGTGTCATAAACCAGTAGGTTTTAAGAAGAAAAATTAATTTTCTAAGTGAGGACACAAAACAGCCCCTACTATCTTTTGTCACCATTGCTTCATAAAAAAGGAGGAAATTTTTAAAAATATATTTTATTGATTATGCTATTACAGTTGTCCCATTCCCCCCCCTTCATTCCCCTCTGCATCTTTTCCCCCTGTCTCCTCCTCCCATTCCCCTGTTGCTAACCCTCCATGTGATCTCAATTTCTGTGGTTCTGTTCCTGTTCTACCTGTTTGCTTGGTTTGCTTTTGTTTTAGGTGTGGTTGTTAATAACTGTGAGTTTGCTGTCTTTTTACTGTTCATATTTTTTACTTCTTTTTCTCAGATAAGTCCCTTTAACACTTCACATAATAAGGGCTTGGTGATGATGAACTCCTTCAACTTGACCTTATCTGAGAAGTGCTTTATCTTCCCTTCCATTCTAAATGACAGCTTTGCTGGGTAGAACAATCTTGGATGTAGGTCCTTGACTTTCATGACTTGGAATATTTCTTTCCAGCCCCTTCTTTCCTGCAAGGTCTCTTTTGAGAAATCAGCTGACAGTCTGATAGGAACTCCTTTGTAGGTGACTGTCCCCTTATCTCTTGCTGCTTCGAGAATTCTCTCCTTCATTTTAACCTTGGCTAATGGCATTATGATGTGCCTTGGTGTGGTCCTCCTTGGGTCCAACTTCTTTGGGACTCTCTGAGTTTCCTGGACTTCCTGGAAGTCTATTTCCCTTGCCAGATTAGGGAAATTCTCCTTAATTATTTCTTCAAATAAGTTTTCCACTTCCTCTTCTCCTTCTAGTACCCCTATAATTCGGATGTTGGAATGTTTAAAGATGTCCTGGATATTTGTAAGCCTCTCCTCATTTTCTGGAATTCATTTTTTTTATTTTTAAAAAATTATTTATTTATTTTAATTGTTCTTGTACAGTTTTCTGTCTTTTGCTCCCATTCCAGCCCACCGCCCCAGCCCTCCCCACCCCCTCCCATTTCCACCCCTGCTAGTTTTGTCCATGTGACCTTCATACTTGTTGCTCCAAACTCCTCCCCTTTACCCCTGAAATTC
>PVKU01015757.1:0-17062 GCA_004027475.1 Anoura caudifer | reverse complement strand
AGTGTACTAGGGTCCCCTTTTCTCCACAACCTCTCCAACACTTGTTGTTTGTTGTTTTGTTTATGATGGCCATTCTGACTGGTGTGAGGTGGTATCTCATTGTGGTTTTAATTTGCATCTCTCTGATAGCTAGCGATATGGAGCATCTTTTCATGTGTTTCTGGATCTTCTGTATGTCCTCCTTGGATAGGTGTCTGTTTTTAAACTTTAGTCACTTCAAAGTTCTCTCCATTTGATGCAATGGAGATGATGTTTTTTCTACTGCTCAAAACAGTTTTTAAACTAGTCAATTTGGATGCTTTTTAGTCCTTCTACCTGTTTTTGTATCACCTCTTCCACATTGGCAACTTTGCAGACTTTTTCCATCCTGTCAAACAACAACAAAAAGTCACTCAGGGCAAGATTGGGTGAATAGGGAGGGTGGGGCACAGGGGTCATGCCATTTTCAGTCAAAAATTTCTGAACACTCATTCCAGTGTGAGCAGGTGTGCTCGTAAATCACCCATCATGAAATGGGCAAATGTATGGAAAGAGTCTTCAAAAAAATTCACTGAAGCTGAACGCAGCCTCTCACAACAACGCCAATTGGTGCACTGATACAGATGGGTTCCTAGAACTTTAACCTAGCAGGAAGAGTCTGTGATACAAGAGGCCCACCCTCCAGAAGATAATTCCATTTTTTTTGGATACCCCCCTCATATATATTATTTTTACAGTTCTGACAAAATTTAAAGTAAAACAATGAACATAAGAAGTAAAAATAATATAAGTGTAACAATATAGAATTTACTTTTATTATAATTACTTTACCTCTGTAAGTTTAATGCTGTGATAGAAGAATGAATGCAGTGATACAAATAGACAAGTTACAATGGTTGTAGAGACACATTGATAAGTAACTGATGTCAAGAGTGTATTTCCTGATTTATTTCCACTCTTCACTATATTATATCTCATTTTTTAATAATATATTTAAAGCTAGTTACATGATTTGAAGAAGTTACAACTGGTGATACATATTAAAATGTATCATAAAACAAAATAGGAGAAAAATGAAAAATTTTAATGCTATCTATTTTATACCTTTTAAAGGCTATTTTAAAGGCTAATTTTGTTTGCAAATGGGAAAAACGGAGATGTGTATTTGCTGTCAAGAACTGTGAAGCAGCCAAGATTTTTATTCTTGCAAGCTAACAAGTCAGGCTGTCACTGTTTCATGGATGCTTGCAGAAAACATGAGACTCTCAGGTAAGAGACAAAGAACTTTATACCCAAACAATAGCTGTAGCAAGAGTGTTTGCATTTTGTTATACTGGGTATCCAAGCCCCAGCAACTACAGGGTGACATGAAAGGGGCCAGGTGACACCAGAACATGGCAGTGACTTGCATTGCAGGAGAGGGACCATGTGATTAGGAAACTAATCTTGTATAATGGGCAGTAAATATGCCTTATCTTGGCTCTTAAGACTGTATGTTCCAAGGCTGTTTGCTACACAGAATTTCTTGAAAACATTGTCTGGAACAAGGGTGACCAGTGCTTCACAAGATATACAGACATGCAAGTGACCCATGGAGAAATGTCCCCTAATCATTACATAGTCTATTTAATAAAGCCATTTACATAGTTGATTTCCTTAGACCTAAACTTTTGGGAAAGTAACATGAGTGGATTTAATTGGGGAAAAACAACACCCTTACAAAAATGTGTTGTCTCCCTTAATCTATTTTCTAAACACCCATCTAGTGCATATTTTATTGGGAGAAAACAGTAAGGCATAAATTAAAATGCACATAAACATATTGTTTTCAGGTATTATATGTTTAAGAGACAATTTACTCACAAAATGTACTCATTAGTGTTATTGTAAAACTTATTCCAGTTGAGTTTCTTCAGGAGGAAGGTAAAACGTAGGCAAAATGTAAAAAGATCCTTTGTTTTTCCATTTTATATATCAAAATAAAATATTCTCTGAAAACGTCTATGTGCCCCTAAGTGGAATTAATCAAAGATACAAAGGACAGATGGGTGAATATAATGAAAGCTGTAGAGCTGGGAAAGATGTGCACAAATTTACCTTTAGTATGTGACAGGAAGATGTTCTTAATTGTTATGACCCCAAGGTCCTAAGATTTTAGAGTCACAGTAGTAAACATTCCTTGCCTTCTCCAATGAAACGTATTTTATAGTCTGATATACTGTGAATAAGGAATCTGTGAGATGTAATAATACACAAATCCTTACCTGTATTCTTACGAGAGTAGCTTTTGGTTACAGGAAGATTTTTAAAAGTATTAAATATGTAACAATATATCAAGATTTAATATTCAACTAAAATGGATTGGATTGAGGGTGGGAGGTAGGGTGAGCAGGGTGGGGAAAAGTGGGGGGGGGATGGCGACAGCTGTACTTGAACAACAATAAGAAAGTGGTAGATTAAAAATATTCTTTTAATTGTATACCAACATGTTTCATTTTAATGTATGCTAAAATGTCCGAGCAAATAGAAACATCAGATAAGTTAGACATAATTTTCAATGTAAAAATCATTCATTTTACATGAGTCAACAATATTCCCTACCAAAAAAATTAATATTTAATATTCTGAACACTGTGATAATCTCTTTTCAAAAATCTGGAAAGTGGGCATTCTCTTAGAATTCAAGAGAAAATGCCTCTACTTGCATTTTTGAAATCACTAGTGTTTTAACACAAGAATTTTCTTGTGAAGAAGGATGTGGAGTGCTTTGGGATTAAATAGTTTTTAAATCAACTCAAATCACAGATACACAAAAAACTGCTAAAATCTTCTGGTTTTTATATCACTTATCAGAATGTGTTGAAGTTATGTTTCAAAACCAAATATAGTCATATTAAAACTGCTTATAAAATAGTCCAAAACATATCAGCTCTTCCTCTAAAAATTCATGAGTGTAAAAATAAAAACACTGAATATGCCATGTTAAGTTGAAGATACCTTATGATTAATTTCCATTTCTTGCTACAGGTTTATAAACATGTCAATAATTCATGCATTACATTAAAATCTTATCAGTGGACCATGGTGACAAGAATACAAAAGTTCACATTTAAAAAATATCAAGTTAAATTTCTCCTTAACACTGACATAAAAACCGGCAGTGACTAGAGTTGCATCAATCCTTCCCAACTGTCTCAAAAAATATGTGCACTGTTACAATAAAAACAGTTCACCAGCTGTTTATGCAAAAATTATTTGACGAAAAACAAGCATGGCCATATGGCACTCCAGCTCTGCTGTGGGAGCATGAAGAATAATTTTGTAGACTGTAGTACATAATGGTCATGCTAAGTAGGGTGTCAACTATTGCAGGCACATTACATTAATAGTTAATCTGTCCTTTTATCCTCTAAGTACTTACATTTCTTAACAGCTTGTAGTTTGGAAACAACAACTCAATGATTAAGAATTAAAATTCTGGAAATGACAAAATATTTGATGCAATATGGACATACACAATATTAATTCCCTAATTAAAAATACTGTTTAAATAATACATTAATTGGATAGTAGGAATGTGATGGGGTGCTGGTTCTCATTTCTAACTAGAGGTTCCAAAATATGAATATTTTGAAAGTGCTACACCATAATTTAGAAAGAAAAATACTTAGAGGAGGTACTTCAGGTAAGAACCAAATCAACATACACATTCGTACTTTCAGAGTGTAAGAATTGTAGTTTTACTCATCTTTGTATTATTTGTAATATCTATTACTCTGTGTTGCACATAAGAAGCATGTAATAAATATTTGCTGAATAGAATACTCTTAGAAAAATGTGGATTTTGAATGCCATCAGCAGACCCTTGAGTCATTAAGTTTGTATAGAATTTCAGGAATACATTGAAAAATAACCTTCATCCATTACATAGACTGCATAGTTGAATGATGTTTATTAGCTTATGAGATTCCAATATTTTACCTTCACATTAATTTTCCTTTTTGAGTTGTTTACACATTGGGAGCTAAAGTCACCTGAAAGACAAAACTGAATGACCTAGCTCTCATTCAGCAAATCAGAGTACTTAATTTAAGATCCTGGAAAAGAAGATGGAAACCAAAATGGAGAAGAGAAAAGCCAGATTAGAAACCAGTCATTCACATTTGTATGTTTTGGTAGATACCCTGACAAAAAGATGTTCATTGACATGTGGCTCTGTCATTAATAACTTTAAAATGTCAACTGAGTGTCATGGTGACATTAATAACTGAGAAAGAAACCACAGCAGATACAGTTCTGTAAGAAAAATGTTGCAGACATACCATCTATTTCTAAAATGTTTATCCTCTGTGGTTTTCATGGTTCATTTGATACAGAAGTGCCTAGTTTAAACTCATGGTCTATTTGGTTTACCTCCCCCCACATCAATTCCAAGACCAAGATGTTAATCTTTTATTTCAGAGACTTAGAACTCCACATAAAGGATTTCAGGGTGGTAATGATATCCTTGTTTACAAATGGTAAACACAACTGGTGTTTAGGTGAGTATGTCTCAAGGGACATTGGAAGAAGGCTTCAAACTCTAGGATGGATATGTAGCTGGTTCAGGGAACTTAACAATCATAATCAATAAGGGTGTATTATGAAAGTAACTTGAAAGATATTTGAGGAAAAAAGCTTTTAAATTTGCATAGACACAAATTAGTAAGAGCTCACAGCTTAATATTTGAATGATAGGACAATTAAATACTGGAACCACAGAAGTGTGAATACTTTAGTCCAGGTGTGTCAAACTCATTTTCACCAAGGGCCACATCAGCCTTGAGGTTGCTTTCAAAGGGCCAAATGTAATTTCAACTCTTTAACAGTTAAGGAGTAGTCTTAGAATTACACAGTCTTAGAATTATTTTGGCCCTTTGAAGGCAACCGTGAGGCTGATGTGGCCTCCCGGTGAAAATGAGTTTGACACCCCAGCTTTAGTCAATGACAGTTTCAATGGAGCAAAGCTCACCGGATTGGAAGAGACTCTAAGATATAGCATTATTATCCCTCTATGATATTAATATTTAAGAAATATTAAACAGTTCTTAGTTGAATTTGTGTCACATGTTGCATAAAATCTATCAAAAGGACAGGTTTTTTTTTTCCAGGAAGACATACCTTTTTATTGATTTTTATTATGGCATGTGATTAAAGTAATTGATTTTTATCATTTTTTAAAATATGTATTTTTATTTTAAAAAGATTTTATTTATTTTTTAGAGACAGAGGAAGGGGGAGAGAAAGAAAGGGAGAGAAACATCAATGTGTGGTTGCTTCTTTAATGCATCTGCTACTGGGGATTTGGCCTGCAACCCAGGCATGTACCTTAACTGGGAACTGAACCGGTGACCCTTTGGTTTGCAGGTGAGCACACAATCTACCGAGCCATGCCAGCCAGGGCAATAGGTATTTTTTAGAACAAGGAAGTCTTCTGCTCAGTTGTTGACTGTAAAGTAGTAACATTTTTCAGTAAAATGTTAGAAACATATACATGGATGGAACTCAAGAGAACTATGCTAAGTGAAATAACCCAGGCGGTGAGGGACAAAAACCATATAATCTCACCTTTAAGTGGAACCTAATCAACAAAATAAACAAGCAAGCAAAATATAACCAGAAACATTGAAATGAAGAACAATCTGACAGTAACCAGAGGGGAGGTGGGAGAGAATAATGGGAGGAAAGAGGGAAGTGTTTTCAGGAACTATTATAAAGGACACATGGACAAAACCAAGGAGGGTGGAAACAGGGGAGGGAGGTGGGGATGGCTGAAGTGAGGGGGAGTGGAGGGGGTTAATGCAGACAACTGTACTTGAACAAAAATAAAATAATTAAAAAATAGGCATATAAAAAATTTCAAGAATACACACAATTTTTGAGAAAGCAACAGTATGAATATTGAGAGATGTGTTCACCCAGAATGGATATGGGTAGTGTGAAATAATTAATAGGTGAGGATAATTGGTGAACTAAAATGCTACTTTGTAAAAAAAAAAACAATTGTTATTAGGATATAAGAATACATTGGAGGAGGAGTTGAGATTTTTAAATGTATGGATATATAGAATATATAACTTATTTAAAATATTTATTATATGCTAGTCTGATATTAAATCTAAGCATGCTTATTTTTAACATGATTTTGGTGGCTTTACTTTTGACATTTGTGCTTAATATTATTATTTTTAACATTCTTTTTTAAACATTTATTTTAATTGTTGTTCTTGCACAGTTTTCTGTCTTTTGCTCCCATCCCAGCCCACCACCCCAGCCCTCCCAACCTCCCTCCCATTTCCACATCCCTAGTTTTTATCCATGTGTCCTTTATACTTTTCCTGTAAACCCTTCCCCTTTTCCCCTGATCTTCCCTCCCCTCTCCCCTCTGGTGATTGTCAGTCTGTTTTCAATTTCAGTGTCTTTGGTTATATTTTAAGCATGCTTATTTTAAAAGTAAGAAATTGTCCAAAGAAGAAATAATCACCATCTATAATTTCCTATCAAGAGATAGGCTGTACACATCTACTTCTTAAAGTTTTTTCTTAGTATTTTAAGTTTCCTGTAATATTTGTTGCAGACACTTTTCCCATTAATATTTTTAATTTGTTCATTTATTTTACATGCAGAATTTTAACTTTTTGTAGATCGATCTGTCATATTTACCATTTATATATGATTTCTGAATTTGGAGTCAGATTAAAAAGGAATCGTATCTTTCCCAAATCATCTTTAATATTCTTCCCATTTTTCTTGTTTTTTTTCATGAGCAGAGCTCAATTTATTGGCATTAAAAAACCAGTTCTCATATACAAAACATGCTGATTGTTGTTTTTGAGTGTTCAATGCACTCTTTAGAAATTAGATAAAATTTAAAGCACAGATTAAGTGAATTGTTTCTCCTGTAAGCGCTTGAATGACTATTTGACAATGTTGATCTCAAGTGCACATCATGCAGGCACCCACAGATAGACTCCCAGGCCTGCTTGTCACAATGTGTGACCTGGCAGATGTTGACTGTGGTGCTGGCACAGTCTACATTTGGTCACAGGAGTGAGTCATTGCCAAAATCCAGGGGTACAGGACCTGCGGAAAATTCATTTGCATGTTAGAATCACAACTATTTATGGCTACAAAGTACACCTTGCTCCTGGGCCATTGCAGCTAAGCTGTGACTAAGAGTTCTAAAACTCCAGGCATCCAATGACAGTCTGCCATACAACTGCATGTAAATGTGGTGAACAGTAAGGGCCTAACCCCATGGGACACAGCTGTTCCTTCTATGTCTGCTGTAGCTATGAGTAGAGCAGAGGGAAAGGCACAAGATGCCACATGCTTAGCTATTCTGAACCCCCAAACAGAGAGCAGTGGCAGAGATCTGGATCCCCACTCACAGCTGAGCCAGGACATTGGACACTGTCCTCCTCACCCTGTGTCGGGAGGCTAGAGTGCTGGGCTCTGTCCTCGGTGATTGTGGGGACTGGACACAGGTATTTAGAAAGCACAGGCTGCCTGTTACCTTGTAGGACAGTGGCTAAAAATGAAGACCAGGGGCTCCCGTTTACAAAGTGGTTTATTGAATTGTTAGAACCATGTAGTCACTGAACAGGATGGACATGAGACAATATGGGCCCTGCCAGGGGACTGGGGTGATCTGCATGAGCTCCCTCCTGTGATGTCCACGTGCACCAGGAGCCACCATTGTGCTAGCTGGTGTTTGTGCTTTGATGTTTCTTGGGTCACAAGCTCAGCTGCAATGTTCAGTAGACTTGTTCCAGCCTCTTGGCCCAGAATCCCTTGTAGCAAGTGATGTCTAGAAGCCTGTGGACAGAGACCTCGGGAGCTCTGGATGTCACTGCTGCCCCCTCAGGCACAGCCTACTGTTTCCACAGCAATCACCCCAAAGTATCAGTGTCTGAGTGACCTATGCCAGATCATACAGGGCAGAACTAAGGGAGCACTATGGAGGCCACAGAAACTGCAGTCAGAGACACCCTACAAAATCAAACAGCTATGTTTTCCAAAAATAGTTTTTACAGCACTTTAAATTATTTACAAAAAAAGCTATAAAACTCATGTTTACTAGGACACACATGTTAAACAGGGGCATCACTTCCCATTAGTGTACATATGTACAGGGAGATCACAGCGGCTCCTGCCCCCCTCTACACTCATACAGGTTCACCCCCACATATGTGCTACACACAGACATGCTGGTGCCTGGACTTGTGTTCACAGCTTGAGGACGTTGCCAGGGGCCACGGTGCTGCTGTGCTCCATGGAGGTGTCGCTCAGCTTGCTGGCATCGCTGCCCCAGGCCTCCTGGTCCTTTTCCTCTCTATCCACCCTCCATCTATACCTCAGGTTCAAAATGTCCTCGTCTCAACCAGGTTCCTACTGTTGTGAAAGCTGAGCACTGCTGAAGACTTCCTCCTGGGCCAGTGCCCCACTTCGTACTTCACGAGCAAGTGTGAGCTTCCAAACGCAGGGCCATGGTCATCCAGGGCCTCTCTGAAGGCTGAGAAGGATGCACCCTGCAAAGGCAGGCTCAGGCCAGGACTAAAGAGGCTGGCTGGCTTGGTCCCCCAGGAAACACTACCCCCAAAGTGGAATAACTGCATGGAGAGCAGTGGGGAGAAGCCAGAAAAGGGAAGGCCTTTCTTGAGGTCTGCAGGGAAGCTAGGCATGCCTCCAGCTGGCCCTCTGGCACCTCTTGCTCCCCAGGCCCCTGTTCCACAGTGAGCCCCTGCCTTCAGAGCTCAGCACCCACATGCTCTGCAGTTGACTCTGGTGGGTGAAGTCCTGCCCATGGGAGGGTGAGGCCAACCTGGGGACTTTCCCTCCATGTCTGATTCCAGGCTCAGAGTCAGTGTGCTCTGGGCCCAAGAGGTCACAGGCAAGGTTCCACTGGGGGTTCCTGCTCCTGTGCTTGCTTTTGCACAGCTGGACAGCTGACTGAAAACACTGTCCCCAGGCAGTAATCCTGGCCCCTTTGGAGCTCTGGTTTTTGTGAGGATAAAGGTCTCTCCTACATGTGGGTGACCCTCTGGCAAACAGTCTCACTGGAGCTCCTGGGTTGTGTCTGCTGGCCTCTGGACCTCTGAGCAGTGGGGAGGCAGGCCTGCTCTGTGTGGAGGCCATCCCTTGCTCCTGTGGCTAGCTAAGGGATACCCCTGTCCCTCTGGCTCCATGTGCACATGTCAGGCTGAATGGCCAGGTCTGGAGACTCCACCTTCCAGGATAGTGGCTCTGGCCTGGGCACAGTCCCTGGCCCAAGCATGGTAGGACTCCCTCCTTGAATTACTAAACCACTTACAGACTCCTGGGCCTTTCTGGCCAAAAACTTCCTGATCTCTGCTTGATGCTGTCATTAACTGTCCACAGAACTGCTGTTATCAGATGGAGAGCTGGGCCTGGCAGCTGAGCCATGTAGGTGGCTGGCCTCAGCCTTGCTGGAGCACATATCCTTTGCAGGCTCTCCACTGTGATGGGAGGGCCAGGGGCATGTCAGCCTGCCCAGTGCAGCCAGGCTTTGCTCTCTCTGTCTGGCTGCAGAAGACGCTGGAAGGTTTCCTCAGAGGGTCCTGCTGAGATGCAGACCCAGGGCCTGCATCTCAGTGGTGCTGACCCTGACTTTCTTCCTGCACACAGCACTGGGGTTCCTATATCACTTCTTGAGTCTCCACTTGAATCATAACAAGTCCTTCATGGTGGTGTTTGGTCCTCATCACTGTCCAATGAGCTGCTCTTGTCCTCAGAGCTCTCCTTGTCCACACTCCTCATCTCCTGCCTTTTTTTGGCCTGGCAACATGCTGTTCCTCACATCTGTGGCAATGTGTTCATCACCTAGCCTGACAGTGCTACAGGGAAGAAGCTGCTCCCTGGCTTTGCTCTCCCTTCTAGGGGCCTCACTGGCTTTTCCTTGGCTGAGGTCAGTGTCCAGGGCACCCTGCTTCACTATCTCTCTTGTTTTGGGGAGTGCGGATGACCACATGGTGTTGTTGTCTCCCCTGCGTTTCCTTTTGTGACTCAGTGACAGGTCCAGTGTTTTAGAGACAGGGCCTTGGGCCCTGCCCACTGGGGCCAGGAAACAGCAGTGGGCTCTTTGCAGACTGTGAGCAGATGTCTGTTCTAGCCAGCAAATTCCCTGATTGTGCCTTCAGCACCAAAAATGTCTGGATCTCCCTCTCTATCCTGTAGTCACTGTCCATGGAACTGCTGTCTTTGTCTGGGTGGGAAGGCACATTTGGGAGACAAGGAAGCACGCTGGTAGACACAGATCTGTCACTGCCTTCCCCAGGGCCTGGCGGGATTGTGTTGGAAATGTCCAGGAACTCTTCAGCACACATGAGCTAAATGGACGTGTCTGCCCAGCAGGAGGACTTGTCTACAAACTTGCTATAGGCTGCTGTGTTTCTTGGAGGTGCAGGGGCTTTGGTTTCCTTTGGTGGCTTGGAGGGATGGTCAGAGTCAAGGCCACCTGGGCTGAGGTCCATGGCCTTCAAGTCTCCTGGCTTCTTGCCTATGTTTTCCTGTGGTTTTAAGCAAGGCCCTTTTTGTGGCGTGGCTCCTGCTGTGGGCAGGGAGAGTTGGGCTGCTCCTCCCCTGGCAGGACTTCTGTGGTGGGTCCCTGCTTGCCTCCTTTCTTTTCTCCAGCTGGTACAGCTGGATGGTCTTGATGCAGTCATAGCTGCTGGAGTCATATACCTGGAGCACAAGGGCTGTGCTCTTGGCTCCCTGTCCTCTCCTCCCCTTGGGCCCAGGTTCCTTTTGATCCTACCCTTATTGTAGGCTTCTGCAGTTCCACTGGCATTGGCTGGCCTGGGAGCTGTCAGCTTTGGGCCACCCAAGTTCTCTAGCTCTGGGATGACTTAAGACCTCAGGCTTCTGGGCTGCATGGCCACCTTTGCCAATCAGCAATGTCTCCCGAAGAAAAACTCCTTACAGGCTCTGGCCAAATCCTGCTAATATGCCTTGACAACCAGCTCTTTGCAGGATCTGAGTGCCAATTTGGCCAAGTTGTCATTGGGGTCTGCTGTTTTTTTTTTTTACTCACAGGTACATCTCGTGTTGTCTGTTCTCATTCCGAAACTGCTCTATTTTTGCCCAGATGCTCTGCTCAAAGGAGTCCTGGCTACTGAGGTGGACTGGGGAGATGAGCCCAGGGCCTCACTGGCTCCCATGTGGCTACCAGGGACACCTCCTGAGCCAGGTGCCAGTTTGCAGGGGACACAGGGCAGGTGGGGTGTTGATTGGAGGAGGCCCTGTTTTGCACTGACTGTCCATCCCCATGGGCATGGGCTGGGCAGCCCTGCTCTTGGTGATCCAAGAAGCAAGCAGCCATGAAACCTACAGCTCCTTGGCAGCCTGAAGGCCTCCCATGTGGACTGGAGAGCAAGCAGGAGGGGAGTTCATGAGGAACATTCTAGTGACAGGAGGCATGTTGAGCCCAGGCTTTGTCTGTCCACCAGCCTCACCTCGAAAAGCTGTCCCTGTGCTAACAAGATAAAGGCCAAACACTGTTCTCTGCAGGTTAAAGAACAGGAAGGTTCTGTCCCTCGGTGGGTGAAAGGCACATCAAGGGTTGATTCATTCTTGGTGGGAGGAGAGAGCCCTTGAAACTCTCTTCAAGTCCAGGTTCAGAGTTCTGGTGGAGCGGCCAACTTTGGCACGTCGTGGGCATGAGGTCTTCATCACCCCACCTTCACGTTGTGGTGTCCTTTGCCCAGTTTTAGAGCATACTCTGTACTCCGCCCAGCTGCTCTGCCACTAGCTGGGCTCCAGCCCACCCATTCTGCATCCCAGGGAGGGGGGATGCACAGGGGGGAGGGGTCGCACAGAGGTGGCTCATTCCTGGCATCACACCTTTAGCACATCACAGAGGCTATGTCCATCTTCAACCTGCCGCTGCTTTCCACCCTGCTTTTTCCCATTTTTTAAACTTTAAATTTATAATATGTTTATCAGGGAGAATCATAAACAGCTGGTCTACAGTCTGGATTCTGCCTGAATATTTTTTTTTTATACAGTGAAGTTTTCGCTATTGTTGCTGTAGTGTGTGTGTGTGTGTGTGTGTGTGTGTGTTTATAGACTTACATAATGTATGTAAAACCAAAAAAAGTTGAACTAATCATAGAAATAGCTTGGTGTATTTTCACAAACTGAGCACGTTCATATAACTATCATCCAGCTTAGGAATAAGAACCACAGCAGAGACAGTACTGTGAAAAAAATATTGCAGACATGCCATCTGTTTCTAAAACCCAGAAGCTCCTAACATGTCTCCTTCTAATTGCTACTCCTTTCAAAACATAACTACTATTCTAACTTTCAAATTTTTCTATGAGATAAATTTCTCAGTTTTTGAATTTTATGTAAACTGAAGCAGTGAAAGTGATTGTTTTTCATATGATTATTGACCATTTGGATAACCTCTTTTGTAAAGTGCTTTATTCAAGTCTTCTGTTTTTCTATTGGGTTGTCTCCCTTTTTCTCATTGTTTTATTGAAGTTCTCTGTGTATTTTGGACATAAGACCTTTGTTGACGTTTCTGCTGAACTTTTCCCATTTCTTGCCTTGCTTTTTCAATCTCTTAATAGTTTATCTTGATCCCAAATGTATATCAATCTTAAAGCACTCTATTTTATTAGTTTTCCTATTTTTTATTATTTTTGTGTACTATGTAAGAAATTGTTGCTTATTCTATGGTTATAAAGATGTTCTACTACATTTTCTTCTAAACACTATACCTTGTTTTAAATTTCACAGTTAGATATGCAATTCATCTAGAAGTGATTTTTTTTTGTTGTTATGCAACTCAGAAATCAAGTTTTAATTTTTTCTCTCATATATATTCAATTGATTCAGGACATTTTACAAGTAGACATTTCTTTCACTGCTGCATTCAGTTATCACAAATCAAGTGATTGTATATACACAGGTCTATTTCAGCACTTTCTACCAGGGGTGTCCAAACTTTTGGCATCTCTGGGCCACACATTAAATATACAAACACTAATGAAAATTGATGAGCAAAAAAAAAAAAGGTTTTAAGTAAATTTACAGTTTTGTGTTGGGCCTCATCCATAGCCATCCTGGGCTGCATGAGGCCTGGGGGTCGCAGGTTGGACACCTCTGTTTCCATTAACCTACTTTGCTTTTGTATTTTTTGCAAATATCATATTGTCTTACTTAGTGTGGTTTTGTAATTATTTTTGAAATCTGGTAGTGTAAGTAAATAAGTTTTGTTTTTCTTCAAGATTATCTTGGCTATACTTGGCCCTTCATGTTTCTATACTCATTTAGAGTCAGCATGTCAATTTCCATTTTTAATAAATAAATTGCAGAAATTTTTACTGGGAGTACATTGAATACAATATTCCATTGGAGAAGAGTTCCTATTTTTAAAGCATGGAATTCTCCAATCAGTGAATAATTATTTAATTCTTTAATTTATCTCAGCTATGTTTTTAAGGATATCTTACACATATTTGTTAAATTTATTTCTGGGTGTTTTATATTTCTTACATGACTTTGTGAACACTTTTATTAGTCTCATTTGTATTTGATTATTTAGATAATAATATAGGGGTAAATAATTTGCTTATGTTCAACTTGTATACCACAATCTTGATAATTTTACTTATTAATTCTAAATATTTTGTCTATAGATTCTTTTTAAATTATGTATAAAACCCTATATGGCTATTAACGGCAGTTAATAACCATTTAATTCTTTCTTTGAATCCTTATGTCTTTATGTATATATGTATGTGTTCTTGCCTCATTACACTGGCTGGGTTGGCCTTTAAAATTTTACATAGAAGTGATGATAGGCATAGTTGAAGTTACAAATATGCCTATTAATAACACTGCATCAATGTTATTAATAGGCATATTTGTAACATTTCTGATCTTAAGGAGAAAACTTCCAATATTTCACTATTAACTAAATATTTGCTCTAGGAATTTATATCCTCTTTATTCAGTTCAAGGAGTTCCCCTCCTTTTCTAAATTAATTTTTTTAATCAATAATGACTATTAACTTCTGTCAATTACATTTTCCTCAATATATACATGATTTTTTATCTCTGGTCTTCTTTATTTTTTTAATGAAAACATTGATATGTTTAATATTAAAGAAAAGTTGCATTCCTCAAACACACTTCAATTAGCCATGATTTATTACTACCATTTTAGCTACATTAATCTTTTTTATTGTTGGCCTTATTACAGATATCCCCCATTTTTTTCCCTTTGCCCTCCTCCACCTGGCCCCTGCCCACCCCTGTCCTTCATCACATTGTTATTTATGTCCATGGGTTATGCATGTGTATATATGTTCTTTGGCTAATCAATCTTTTAATTCATCTTTTTATTTATCACTGGATTTAATTTGCTGATGTTTTGAGGTTATTACACATGTGCTTAAGAAACAGTCAGTTATAATATTATTTTTCATAATATTCTTATCAAGTTTTGGTGTTACAGTATTGTTGCTCTTATAAAGTGAGTTGAGATGTGTTCCCTCTTTATCTATTTTTTTGGAAATATTTTTATGCATTTGTTTTTATTACTTCATTAATGAAACCATTTGGTTCTGGACTTTGCTTTGAGGGAAATTAAATTATAAATTCTGTTTAATTTCATTCTTACTCATATTTTCTCTCTTTTTGTGTCATTTAGTAAGACTGTACTTTTCTAGGAATCCATGTTTAGTTTACTCTTTCTAGTTTTTTGTAACATTAATTTTTAATTTTTTCAATTACATTTTACATTTAATATTATTTTGTATTAGTTTCAATAACACAGTATAGTGGTTAGACAATCATATACTTTAGAAAGTGCCCCCCTGTACCCCCCAATATTTCCACTACTCACCTGGCACCATGCATAGTTATTACAATATTATTGACTATATTCCCTAAGTTGTACTTTATATTCCTGTGACTATTCTGGAACAAGCAATTTGTACTTCTCAATACCTTCACCTTTTTCACGCAGTCCCTCAACCTCCCTCCTCTCTGGCAACCATCAGTCTGTTCTCTGTATCTATGAGTCTGTTTCTGTTTTTTGTTTTTATTGTTCTTTAGGTTCCAAATATAAGTGAAATCATATGGCATTTGTCTTTCTTTGACTGACTTATTTCACTTAGCATAATACCCTCTAGGTCTATCTATGCTGTTTCAAAATGTAAAATTTCAAAAAAAATGTAAAATTTCATTTCTTCTATGGCTCAGTAGTATTCCATTGTACATAACATGTATATAAGGATAACATTTTTGAAAATCAATTTACAATGAATATTTAACAAGGGCATTTCTCATCAGCCCTGTGAAATACAAAGACATGCATTCGAAAACATGCATAAAATATCCATTATATTATTATGCTATTTATAATAACAAAGCAATGGAATTGCTTCTCTAAGGAATTAACATATTTGAATACCTTAAGAAAAACCATTTTCTTAAGAAAACATAACATGAAGCAAGGACTAACTTGTTTAAATTTCACTCAGGAGTTGTCAGCCCAGCACAGTGGGAGTGAGAAAAAAGGGAAATGGCTTAAGATTCAAAACAATGTCAAGCAATGTGTTGCTTCATTTGCTACTGCTTCAAATAAGCCACAAAGAGACAAAACAGATCACTCTGGAGGCATAATCACTTAGCATATGAGACCTCTCTGAAAGGGTAGTTAGTCCCAGGAAAAGTCCACAGAAAAAGAAATGAGGGAAACTTATCTATCCATCTTTCTTCTGTTTCTTTTTTCCTATTGGACAGAGTCGACCTCTGAAATCTGGATTCTGCTCTTTACAATATACTGTTTCATCCAAGTTCAAAAAGGGGAGGCATGACCTTGAATGGCTCAGCTACCATCTAAGAAAGTGAAAGGAGCACTGGCTGGTGTGGCTCAGTGGATTGAGTGCCAGCCTGTGAACCAAAAAGTCACCAATTCAATTCCCAGTCAGGGCACATGCCTGGGTTGTGGGCCAGGTCCCCAATTGGGGGCATGCAAGAGAATCATCATACATTGATGATTCTCTCCCTCTCTTTCTCCCTCCCTTCCTTTATCTCCAAAAATACATAAATAAATAAAATTTTTTTAAAAAGAAAGTGAAGGGAGATGGTTAAGGAAATCTGAAAAGTCACACAAGGTTGAAGTCCCAATAAAATATAAACAAATACTTATCATGGAACTATTATTGTACTTATAATACTTATAACTATCATACTTAGAATCAAGTTTTCTAAAAATGAAGAATGACACAGAAATGGAATTACGTTAAATTTTAGAAAAGCAGGAAAAATGTCTATATGTATGTTAGGAATCCAAGATTACCAGCTAGATATATAAATAGAGAGAGAGATAGACTAATGGATAGATCAACAACCTAGTAACAAAATTACTACCTATATGTTGTTTTCTATGTAAGGTGATTTTTAATTTATGGTTATTCTTTCCAAATAGTTCCTGCAATGTTTAAAAAATTTTACCCTGTGCAAGTTTGTATTAATTTTATAATTAGAGTTAACAAAAATATTATTTATATATAGTTAAAATGGGATCTGATTTCACTAAACTTGAATGAATTTTCTTTCAATATATGTATTAAATTTCAGGAAACTTCAGACACCAAAATAAAGACTCCATGGGTATACATAAAATACAAAGTTTAAAAACACTGATTAATGTGACAGATATTCCCTTTCTGTTATGTTAGATGAAAATAACATCATAACTTTTTTAGGAAGTATTTTGAGTAAAGCTCACTAAGCAAGTCATTTATGTTGGTTTGTCATGTTAATAGACAAAAATAGGAAATTGTTTCATATTTATGATCCCAAGATCCTTTTTTTTTTTTTTCAATTACAGTTGACATTCAACATTATTTCAAGTGTACAGCATGGTGGTTAGACAATCATATACATTAAAAAGTGATCCCCCAATATTTCAAGTACCAACCTAGCACTATCTGTAGTTACTACAATATTATTGATTAAATTCCCTATGCTGTTCTTTTTATCCCCATGACTATTTTTTTAA
>PVKU01015756.1:0-17035 GCA_004027475.1 Anoura caudifer | reverse complement strand
GGGCAGCAGGGCCGGCTGGCTGAAGCACTGCACCAGCTCTGCAGACAGCAGCACCACGATGCAGCGTGGGCTGAGAAAGAAGGTCAAGTCCTCGGCGGAGAAGGAAGTCTCAGGGCCCAGCTTGTAAGACAGTGTCTTCTGGCTGCGGACCTGCCGACTGGACAGGAAAAGGTCCTGGAGATACTGGCACCATTCCTCAGCATCCGAGCTGTAGAAGAGGAGGATGTCACACCCTCGGAACACCCCTAAGCAAGAAACAAGGCACAGAAGTGTGTTAAAACGTCTGCTCCTTCTAAGCCATGACCTGCAGATATACCAACCAGACGAGGAGTCAGGCACCCACAATCTTCCTCAGTCTGCCTCCAGCATACCTGCCTGACCTCTTCCCCCACTTACAATTGATGTTACAACCTTATCAGACTCTCAGTCTTTGCCTAAACATGCAACACCATTCAGATGTTTACATTAGCTATTGCTTCTGCGGGCATACTCTTCCCCCCACAGCTGGCACAATACAGGATAGAGATGATACCGATGATGATGGTCACCATCATCATCATAACAGCAAACATTTCCGTAGAGCTCACTATGCTCCAGATGCTCTTCCAAGCCCGTCGCCTAGTAAACTCATGTAATCGTCATAGTGACCTTCTAAGGCAGGCACTACCATTAGCCCCATTTTAAAGATGATAAAACAGAGGTGGTGGGTTAAGCAACTTACCCAAGATCCACAGTGGCAGAGTCAGAATTTGAACTCAGACAGCCTGGCCCCAGAACCTGGCTCTTCCCCCAATACAGTGGTGACGAGCACAGCTCTGAAATCAGGCAGCCGGAGTTAGTATCTTGGCTCTGTGAAGTATTTGCTGTGCAACCATGGGCAAGTTACTTAAATGTTCTAAACCTCAGTTTACTGGTCTGCAAATGGAAATATAACAGCCATATTTATCAGTGAGAATGAAATTAGAATTTTATGTAATGCGCTAAGCAAGGTGTTTGGCATATAGTAACCCCTCAGCGATTGGCACCTGCCACCATTATCCTCGCGTTATTATAAACGGTGCATTAGCAAACAACAACCGTGGTTGAATTAATGCCTACATAGAGCCATCCGTCAGGTGTCCCTCACCACACGTGGTCTGTGACGTCGGCTTTCTTCTTCTAGTAAAGCACACATGCCAGAAACAGTCAAAAGCCTCAGAGAAATACTGAGTTAAAAAGGGCTTTTGGGGATCATTTGGCTCAATACCTCCTTTAAAGATTAAAAAAAAAACCCACTTCAGCTGTGAAGATAAATTCACACTCAGTAATTAATTAGTCACAAAGCTAGGACTAAATGGGTTAGAAGGAGAATAAGATCTCAGAAAGGGTGTAGTCCCGTATATTAGTGAGGAAGAAGCCATCAACAATGTCTTCACTGGGTTGACCAGCGATGGCAAGGAAGGGAAGAAGAGATTTCCTAGAGCACAAGAAGCACCCTTAAGAAGGCAGTGTGGGTCCTGGAGCAGCGACTGACCTAGCGGGAAACCAGCGACTTCACATGGCCCTGACCACAAGGCCACAAGCGATGTATGCCACGTTTATGAGGAGACAGTGACTGAAAAGCAAAACAGCATTTCGAAGATTGACGGGGTCTGAGGCATTGAGGGAGTAAGCATTCAGTTCAGCGGGGACCCTGCCTCACCACTCCCTTCTTCTCTGTTAACAGACATCACAAAAGCTGCGGTTCACTAAAGACCTCCAGCCATCAAGGAAAGTTCAAATGTTGATAACAGGGGAAATGGAGTGTGGGGTACACGAAATTCTCTCCTGTCTTCACAGTTTTTCTAGAAATGCAAAACTTCCAAAATAAAAATTGAAATATAAAATTGAAATAAAAAGCTCTTATGGGAATAGCCTCTTCTACGTGAAAAATGTATTTAAAATGTCTCATTCCAGAGGTTCTAGTGTTAAATCCAGCCGCACTCTGAGCAAAAGTACCTGAGAAGGAAGTGGTTAGCACCTCAGCCCAGTTGGCACCACAACCCACTTGGCCACCGCCCATCTGGAGTGTGACTGCAGACCAGTATACTAAATCTAAGCAAATTTTGCCTCAACATAAGTGAGGACAACAAAACCTATCAACTTCCTGACCTTTGCTCTGCTGCTGAAACTGAAAGCTAGGAAAGTTGTAGAAAGTCCAAAGTGGAAGTTAAGTCCCTCTATAACATGCTGGGCAATGACACAGGACTAAATGCTTTGTCAGCAACTCTCCCTTATGTAGAGGACACCCCTTTCTTCAAAAATAATTCTCTTCTTCTAGCCATAAGTCATTTTTTCACATGTGCCAAATCAATTCTCTCATTTTTGGATGTTTGTTTATTAAAAGAAATGAAATACATGAACCAACAAGGAGTCCATCAATCCCAGACAGCAATAAGGAAGGGTCTTTGTAGAGCTTACAGGTGGCTCTAGAAGGAGGAAGGTTTGGCTCTAGAAGGAGAAAGGAATGGGTATAGAATGTTTGGCTCTAGAAGGAGGAAGGTTTGGCTCTAGAAGGAGAAAGGAATGGGTATAGAATGTTTGGCTCTAGAAGGAGGAAGGTTTGGCTCTAGAAGGAGGAAGGAATGGGTGTAGAAAGTTTGGCTCTAGAAGGACGAAGGAATGGGTATAGAATGTTTGGCTCTAGAAGGAGAAAGGAATGGGTGTAGAAGGTTTGGCTCTAGAAGGACGAAGGAATGGGTATAGAATGTTTGGCTCTAGAAGGAGAAAGGAATGGGTGTAGAAGGTTTGGCTCTAGAAGGAGGAAGGAATGGGTGTAGAAGGTTTGGCTCTAGAAGGAAAAAGGAATGGGTGTAGAAGGTTTGGCTCTAGAAGGAGGAAGGAAGGGATAACAGTAGAGCAGGGGCTGGCTGATGGCAATAGAAATCACAGTGACTGAGAGAGAGGTTCCTTTGAAAGATTCAGAATCTTCCTGAGAAGAGAACAAAGAGGAAGTGCTTCTCAAGCTACCCAGCCCAGACCATTTCTTTAATCTGTAGGTGACGCTGGCACACAAGTCATCTCCCAAGGGGCCCTGTGTTTGAATCTGCACCATACTGAAAAGGGGTGCAACAAAGGGAAGGTGACCAGCATAAGAAGAGATCTGGAAACAGTTCATGTGAGGAGTTTCCAGAGATTTCAAGTTTTGAGACTTGTTAGGAATATTGAGGGACCTCAAGGATCAGATGGAAGTTAAGATCATGAACAAGCAAAGGTCCTTTCAAACCCTATTTTCCTGAAAGTACAAGGATGGTAGAAGGATCTGGAGATAAGAGATACTGAGAACGTTCTTCAAGGGTATGAGGCTGACAGATGGAGAAAGTCATTCTAGTCTTCACCAACCAGACTTGGCCACTTGGGAAAGTTATGAATGGCCTCCTTCTCCTCTCTCTCATTTGTTAATATAAGAGATGCCATCAGAGGCCTAGAGAATATTCCAGGATAGGCTAATTCCACTCCATTTTATCTTGCTTCTCAAGTTCTTTCAAGGACAGGGAGCCAAGATTCTCCTTGATTTCAACAGGCAAATATGTCTTTCAAAAACAAAAGACAAATGATTACCCTTCCGTAGAAGGGAACTTAAGGAGACCACATGATTCAGCTATAAAAAGAACGATGATAGCTGTCAAACTTGGATGAACCTTATTGAAATTATTATGCTACGTGAAGAAAGCCAGTCACAAAAGATCACATACTACATGGTCCCATTTATATGAAAGTCCAGAGTAGGGAAATCTATGGAGACAGAGTAGAACTTAGGGGTGGGGAGGAAGAGGGAATAAGGGGGTGATAGCTGAAGCAGACAAAGTTCCTTTTTGAGGTGATGAATATGTTATGAAATTGACTGTAGGGATAATTGCACATATGTGTGAAGATACTAAAAACCACTGACCTGTACACTTGAAATGGGTGAATTGTATTGTATGTGAATTATGTGTCAATAAAGCTGTTTAAAAGAAGAAGGAGGATGAGGAGGAGAAGAGGAAGAGGAGGAGGAGAAGGATGAGGAGGAGAAGACCACATGGAAGATTGGCCTGGATGACTCCAGAGCCCACATCTTGGCAAGAGATACTGTCACCACTGTGGCATGCCACCATGGGTCACTGTATCTCCAGATCTCAGGGAACCCCAGGGACCCCAGAGACGCAACTCCTGTTTGCAGCACTCTGAGTGGCCTCTCACCACAGAGGATGCTGACAGCTCTCATGGTTGGAGATGTCTACAGAAGCCACTGCAGAGCCCACACACCCCGGGTTTGGCCACTGGGTTGGAGTCCCCATCTGATGGGAGCACATCATCTAGCCCTCTAGCCCCTTTGTCCACACCCACTTAAAGACCCACTCAGGACACTAAAGGAGGCTTCCTCTGCCTCCTCTGACCACCCCTCGCCTTCTGTTTCCTAGACATAACTGCACAGAACACATTCCCAGCCACAGAAGGAGGCAGAAGTTTCACTCACCTCATCTCCTACTTCTCCCTAGTCACCCACCTATCCTGGACACCTCCTTAAATACCCCACGTACACCCATTTACTCTTCTTCTACCTGGAGCCCTCCTCTCCTAAATGTTGCCCCACCACCACCACCTTCAGGTTTTTGCTCATATGTCCCTTTCTCCATGAGGCCTAACCTAGCTGCCTTATTTAAAATCATAACCCTTGCCCTGGCTGGTGTGGCTCAGTGGTTGAGTGCCAACCTGCGAACCAAAGGGTCACCAGTTCAATTCCCAGTCAGAGTCAGGGCACATGCCTGGGTTGCGGACCAGGTCCCCAGTTGGGGGGGATGTGTGAGAGGTAACCACACAGTGATGCTTCTCTCCTTTTTCTTTTCCCACTCTCTCTAAAAGTAAATTTTTTAAGAATCTTTAAAAAAATATAACCCTAACCCCCTTTACCCCTCTCTATTGTTTTTCTAATTTCTTTTTATTTTTCTTTAAGTTTTATTTTTATTATATATTATTGATTATCCTATTACAGTTGTCTCAATTTTCCACCTTTGCCCCCACCACCCAGAACCCCCACTCCCTCAGTCTATTGTTTTTCCATGCGCTTCTCATATCTATGTTCCTTATTTAGAGTATTGCCTGCCTTCCCCCACTACCCCGTAAGCTCCATGGGTACATCACTTATGTCTGTTTTATTTACTGAATATATACTTGACACCTAGAACAGGGTCTAGACACAGCGGTCATGCAATAAGTACTTGTTGTGTGAATGAATTCCCTCTAGATAACTGCTTCAGCTTTCAGATGGAATGTGCGAACTGTGAACCTACTATTACCAGGGGTCCCTCATTCACAATGCAGCCTCTTCCAACCTCCAGAGCCCAACTAGGGTGTTATGAGGCTAAGTTTCCACTCTCCTTAAGGAGGAAGCCTGTATCCCCAAATCTAATAGAACTGTCACCATTGACCTTTTCTACCCCTGCTTCCAAAGCACCATTAGAAGGCTAGACCTCAGGGGGTATAGCATCTGCCTGCATCCACCAAGAACAGTACCTTCTCCCGGGCAGCTAGAATTTATTCTTCAAGAGGCTTTTACATCCTGTTTTCACATGTTATCTCTACTAAAACGTCCTAAGATAGGAAGGGAAAACACAGGTAAAACCACTTGCAAACTGTAAACATAGCAACTGTAAAATTTTCATCTAGTAATTCTTTATTTATACTTTCCTTCACAAGACTATAAACTCCTGAAGAGCGGAGACCAGGCATGTCCTTGTCACCGCTCAGACCGTATTTAAGGTGCACATTATCCCTCAGCGTGCACAGTAAGTGTTCATCTGTTTCCTCTATTATCATCATTGTGTGATTCGTCCTGGATCTCAGTGAGGGAGTGAATTGCTAAGTGTACACACCCCATGAACCAAGAAGGGAACCCAAAGACCAATCAGAAAAGCCTCCGCAACTTTCAATAGGTAGATACCCAGTGGCCTCCACCTCTCCCCCATTCCCCAAAGTGGTGCAAAAGACATAGGAAAAGTAAAGCTAAAGGAATGAAGTTCATACATTCCTATCGAAATTCCAGACGAAAAACAAAGACAAGATGGGCAGAGGAAGTGGGCTTGGGAAAGTGGCCCAAGGGTCGCCTTGGATCTCCCAGTGCCAACGTAGGACTCTCTGAGCGCCTCCTGTCGGTCTGAGAAGCGTTTCGCCGGCGCAGACAAGTCGGCTCTGACTACTTTCAACTCAGACTCTGGGTTCACAGAGTTGGAAGAGCAGGAGAAACTACCCTCAGAGGCTACGAGGGCTAGTAATGGAAGGGGAAAAGATGAGAAAGCGAGGACGGACAGAGGAGGGTCAGGCAGGGGCTGCTGAGAACCGCGCAACAGGCTGGGAAGGAGAACGTGAGAAAGTCGAAGTGGGGGAGCGTTGCCACTGAGAACTGGGGGAAAGAACAGAAAGAGAACAGATCCCTCAGCGAAGAAGCCCGACAGAGTTGTGAGGAGGAGGGCGCTCGGAGGGCTGCGGGGTCCAGAGAGCGCCCGGAGAGAGGAAGGGACGCGCCAGCGGGGAGGCTCCCAGATGGGCCAGGCGCCCTGCCTACGCACCTGAGGCTGCCATGCCACGGGGAGCAACTCTCACACCCGGCTCGCTGAGCGCCTGGGGCCTGGTGCACGGAGCAGAGGCCGGCAGCGTCCCTAGGCGCGGGGCCGGAGGGGACGCCCGCTCCGCGCAGGACTAGCCGCGGCTCTGACGCTTCCTCCCTGCAGGCTGCGAGGACTCGCCGCGAGGGCGTGTCCACAGGGCCGCCCCGCCTGCGCCTGCGGGGCTCAACCCTGCGGCACCTGCACCCCCAGCCGTTGCGGAGGGGAAGTGAGAACCCCCGTCCCGCCTGCCAGCCAGCTCCCCGCACAGCCTCTGCTCCCCCCACCCCCTTCCACCGTCACTCGGGGTAGGGAAGAGTCTAGGGGCTTCGCGCCACGTGCGCTCACTCCCCACGAAACCAGCCTGGTCTTGTCACCACGAAAGGCAGCCCGAAGTGGAGAGGGTGTTGAGAGGAGAGGGAGGAAGAAGGTTGAGCCGCCTGTCCGACCCCTGTGACCTGGAGCTGGGTGGGGGTTTATGAGTACAGCTGGCAGAGCTATCTCCCCATCCCCTGGGGCTTCCTCCCTGAGTCGCTGCCCCGGCAAGAAAGGGGTGGGGGCAGGAAGGGGAAGAGGCACCTTCCCTGGCACCTGGCCCTGGTGCCAGACGTTGCCCTTGATTACCCTTCAGTAACTCCTTGGACTTGGTCTCCTGGTGGCACACGAACACTAACGATCATTTCACATGATGGATGCGTAATATACTTATCTTTTTGTGTCTGATGCATTTTATGAGATGCATTTTATGTCTGAAGATCGTAGCCCTCATCACGATCTTTAAACAAGTGAAATACTCCAAATACTGTATCTTGCTCAAACTCCCGGGAGAAAATACTCCCCAGGTTCCACGTGAGGCCCGTCTGAGTCCGGAGATAGAGCTCTCACTTAACTCTTGCACTCACCTGCCAGCTTCTTGTCCTTCCTTTGCCTGCTTCTGTAATTGATACGAGTAGCACTGTCCCTTAGGATCCTCAGCAATGCGGGGTCCAAGAAGATGGATCCAGAAAGCAGAGATGAAAGAAGGATAGGGTTAGGCAAAGGTGGAAATAAATGGATTTACGAAAGGAAATGCCAGGGTTGAGACCGAGAATTCGTTTTCTTCTGCTGCCATAACAAAATGGCTTAAAAGAACACAGATTTATTAACTTATAATTCTGCATTTCAGAAGTTCCAACATGAGTGGCCCTGGGCTGAAATCAAGGGTCAGCAGGGTTGGGTTCCTTTCTGCAGGCTCTAGAAGAGAACCCATTTCCTTGTCCTTTTCACCTTCTAGAGACAATGCATAGTGGCTCATGGCTCCTGTCATCTTCAAAGCCGGCAACAAAACATCTCTCCGACCCTGCTTCCGGGTCATCTATCTCTCTCTGACTCTCATCTGCCTCCCTCTTCCACTTTTAAGGATTCTAGCAACTACACTGATCACACCCAGAGAGTCCAGGAAAATATCCTGTTTAAGGTCAGCTGACTAGCAACTTTAATATCATCTACAACTGTAATTCTCTTTTGCCATGTAACATAACACATGCACAGGTTCTAAGAGTTAGGACACAGACTATCTTTGGGGTAAGGGGAGGGTGTTACTCTGCCTACCATAGTCCTGAATTCCAAAAGAGGAGATGAGCTTGCCACCTGCTATACCTTATACCGTGGTGTCAAACTCATTTTCGCGGGTGGGGGGCAGGAGGCGAGGCCACATCAGACTCACAGTGGCCATCAAAGGGCTGAATCAAAGGGCTGTAATTTAAAGACTGTACAAATGCAACTACTCCTTAACAGTTAAGTGAGAGCTCAGCACTGCCACCCAGTAGAAACAAGGTGCCGGGCCAGATAAAACAAGGTGGAGGGCCGGATTTGGCCCACAGGCCTTGTGTTTGCCACCTGTGCCTTACACCTACACCTCACATTCAGGACTTCTCTGACCTCCAGACCAGGTTAGACACACACACACACACACACACACACACACACACACACCCATCATGTACTTTCACAGCCCTATATTGTTCTTTAGTAAAAATTGCATAGATATTTTTGGGTACTTATTTAAATTTATGTCTCCTCCATTCAACCCTAATGGATCCAACCCTGCCATTTTCACCATAGAACCTCCAGCACTTGGAGCCAACTGTGACACAGGGAATATGCTCAGAAAGCATTTGAATGAGTGAATTAATGAATATGGCCAGGAAATCCTTAAATTTAAGGTAGCTTGGGATTTTCAGACACTGAAAATCTCAGAACTCTAAGCTTGGAGGAGGGGACTATAAAATGTCAAAAATAGATTGTATATAATAAAAGCCATCTGAGTAAGGAAAATGGTGAGCTAAAGTTCGGAAATGTTGAGTTTGAGGTACCCACGGGATATCCTGGGCGCTGTGTCATTGTGGAAGAGAGAAACGGGGCTTAATAAGATGTCACCCTTAGAATTAAAGCTGGGATGTCACCCTTGGAATTAAAGCTGCGTGAGTGAATGAGGAAGAGGGAATAGAGAGCAAGAACCTGGCCTCAAAGGCAGAACCATGGGGAAGGGCCATGTTCAGGGGCCACAGAAAGAAGAGTCTGCAAAGGATTGCAGAGTAACTAGAGAGGTGAGATAAGAGGCAAGCCAGGAAAACCAGGAAGCCAAGGAAGGAGCATTTTGAGGAAGGTTATCAGCAGGGTAGATCACAGCAAGGTGGTCAGGAAGAAGATTTGATATAAAAGCAATAAGTCACGGAGGTTACCAGTAAAATCCGGGAGTCCAACCTGGAACAGCAGAACCTGGGCTGCTGGGGGACGAAGAGATGGAGTGGGTGGTGAGCAAGGCAGTTGGGACAGGGACACAGATCTGAACAGAAAGACAGGGGCCCCAGATTCTTACACCAGCCCTCTAAATTCTCTCCAAGCCCACTCTGGGACCTTGAGCAAGCTATAAACTCCAAAATCTTGTTTCCTCATGTGTACAGAGGGCATTCCAGCTCAGAAAACACTAGGGCTGTGTGTGACGCCCCATTTGGAGAACTGTGCTCAGACACTGGTCTTCCAGAGTCTATCCTCTCCTGCACCCTCTCTGGTCTGTATTCCTTGTCAGAATATAGATGAATATACTGAGAGTATATTCATGTATTTGAGGTCATCTCCCCTGATCACACACACCCCACCCCTGTCCAAATGCATGGTCCTCTTTCTAGCTCCAGATGTTAGGGAGTGAAAGCTCTTTTCTGCTTCCTACTCAGGAGAGTCTGGACAACTTTGAACCAAAAGCATACTTCTGTTCATTCCATGCAAATACTAGTTAGGACTATTATAGGGTGTCTGCTAGTTGTGGGTAAGGTCCTGGGGCTGGACCCCCTGTCCAAACCCTGAATTCTCCCACTGCCGCACTGCACTGACCTCTGGAATTTGGCCAGGAAGGGGATTCAGAGGCCAACATTCCCTTAGGGAAATGGCGTAACTTGTCCTTGACACTGGCAATTCCACCCGGTTTCTTTGCAGAGTAGGTGGGGTTGGGGAAAGTGGTGTCTGTTTGTCTCTGCATCTCCCTTGGATGGTTTTTGCAGAATGTGGAGGGGAGGGTGACTGCCCTTCTGAAGGGCCCTGCTCTGCCCCTGTGCCTGGCTCTTGGGGCAGGTTCTGCACTCAATCCCTCCAGCACCAGATGGCCTGAGGATGGGTGCTAGGCAGGATGGAAAACCTGCACCAGGCTGCTGCCCAACAGTCTTGTTGGTTTGGTGAACAAGAAAGGCCAGAGAGATGAACACATGTCATCTAAGGAACAGAGGGGTGAGGAAGGGGGAGAAATCCCTGCTTTTTACATCTTCAAGGTGTTATTTCATAATCTCTCAGGCCTGGGGACCAGACCCTTTTTCCTAGTTATAAAGACCTCACTTGCTAGGATAAGAGGTAGAGGTGGAGGAGCATGCCATAGTGGTTGTTCTTAATTCATCTTAATTTTCTTGACTATCCTATGAGGAAGGTACTAATAGCATACACATTTTATAGACACCAAAGTTAATTAACTTGCCTGAGGGCACACAGCTAGTAAATTGCAGAGCTGAGTTTTAAACCCAGATGGTCTGGCTCCAGAGTCCATGCTTCTGCCCGATACAGTAGGTGGTAAGTGCTTGAAGCAGACCCTGCTGCGATCTGAAGGGCCACACAAATCACCACTGGCCTGTGCTGGCTTCACCTCCCATTGCAGGTAAGCAGGACAATAGCTCTCTGTCCCCTGCGAGTTCCCCCTGCTCTGCCAGAAGTACCTTCCCCTCGTGAAACATGAACATCAGGAGAGAGCCCTCCCTCAGAGCTCCCCCAGCACCCCCCACTTCTGCCCACCTCCCTGTCAGTGTCCCATAAGGCAATCGGCATCTTTCACCTCTTCGGTGCCTAGCACAAGGGCTGGCACATAGTAGATGTTCAACAAGCATTAGCTGTTTGTTTTTAAACCATCAAGTTCAACCTGCTCTTTTCTTTTACAGATAGACACTGATATGTAGGTGACAGTCTGGCCAACAACCTTCACCTGAGGCCCTCTTCTTTGTTTTGATCAGGAGATCAAGGAGAATCCATGTGTTCACATAAACAAGATGGAGTGGGTGAGGACTGGACCGCAGGGGATGGGCTGGTGGGCCATCACAGGTGGCAAAGGGAAAGGAGTTCCAGGGTTCTAGGTGTCTGGTTTTGCCTTGGAAACATCCTGGATTTATAAAGACTGCTGCCTTTTCTATCTGCTCAGAACAGTTTCAGCCCAACCCAGTGGAGAATCATACTAAAACCCAGAGCAGGCTATTTGGGGACATGTAGCTTTTCAGGAACAGGTAGCTTTGCAGATGAAGCCTAGCCGTCTTGCAAGAGTGAGGCCTCCTTCCCTATTCACCAAAATGACCAGTTAGCATGAAGGTTCTACCACAGCCCAAGGGCCCCTCCTAGGACCATGTGGAGCAATGGCAGTGCCCATCTCCAGTCCCTGGATCAAGTTCAGAGGCAAAATCATTGGACATCAACTGTGTGGCCAGCTCTGCTCAGAGTGCTGTCACTTACTCAGGTTTCTTGAGTCCTTACATCAAACCTGTGAGGAAGGCATATTATCATCCTATTTTACAGATAAACTGAGGCTTCAATGAGGTAATCCACTGGACCCAAGGTCGCTTGATTTTGAAGTCAAAGCTAAATTTTGAATTTAAATCCATTTGTTACACAAGAGCTGCCACTTGTCATGCATTGTGATTCAGAGGCCACACCAACTATTCTGCTCTAGTTCCATGATTCCCCAACCCACATGTAACCTTAGTAACCAGAAAATGGAGCGCTACAGAGATTACTGGTCACACATCTAATATCTATTGTCCCCGTGCTTCTGAGTAACAAAATTCCAATTTATTGGGGGCAACAATATACTCAGCCAAAAGACTCCATTCCCCAGCATCTCTTGCAACTAAGCTGTAAATGGAAGTCATTGGCTGGGGCATCAAGAAACGTTCTTTATAGGAGGCTTAACTCTGCTGGAATATACCCTTTTCTCTCTCTCTCTCCCTCCCGCCACCACCTGCCTCTGTTCCTGACTGGAACATGAATGAAATTGCTGGAGATTCAACAGCCCTCTTAGATTATGAGGGGACTGTGTGAACAAAAGCCACGCACTAAAGATTATAGAGCAGGAAAATGGGCAGTCTGATTCCCTACTGACCATGGAGTCCCCAGTTAAGCTCCAGGTTTCCACCTCTGAATTCTTTTACATGAAAGAGAAATAAATACATCTCTGTCTTTTCTGAGCCATAATTATATGTGTTCTGCTGTATGTAGCCAAGCCTAATTCTTTCCTGATATGAGAATGTACACTAACATTTATTGAGCACTGACTGCTATCCATGAACTTTCTTATGCTATCTCAATTAATCCTCACAATGATTCTGCATCATAGGTATTATCTCAGTTTTTTCATAGGTATCATCATCACTTCCTGGGTGAAAAATTGAGATTCAGAGATGTTAGATAACTTTTCCATGGTCATTCAGCTGGTAGCAAACTGGAATTCAAATCCAGCTCAGAGTGAGCCCAATGTCCAGGGCCTCTCCATTGTACAGTGGCATAATGGGTGACTTCAAGGAGTTAATTAAATGTACTTCCGAGGACACCTGGGTGCTTGCAAATGGAGGGTCACCACTGAGTCCTTGGCACCTCAAGTTTCGCGCAGATGGTGCCTTCATTCGTGCATGAAAGCATATCTTGCACATTTTCTACTTCTGCCTTCTGAGGTGCTGAAGCAGAAAGTCTAGTGAGCTGTGATAGAAATTTTAGGACTTAGTCTCATTGACTCTCAGAATGTTAAAGTTGGAAAACACCCTAAGAGGTCATCAGTGGACACATGTGGAAACTAAGGCCAAGAAAGGCAAATGACCTTTCGGACATCATACATTGAGTTAGGGACAGAACCGGGATTAGAAAGTATGGTCCTGACTCCTTGTCTGGTGTTTTTTAGCTACTGTTTGTTTTCTATTTCATTGGTTTGAGTTCTTTATTATTTCCTTCCTTCTCCTTACTTTGGGTTCACCAAAGATTTAAACTTTGGTGATTGATTTTATTCATTTCATCTTTTCTAGTATAAACATCAAAAGCTCTAACTTCCCCCTAATTGGATGCTTTAGCTGCATCTCCCAAATTTGGTATGTTGTGTTTTCATTATAATTTAGTTCATAATATTTTCTAATGTACTCTGGTTTCATCTTTGAGCTATGGCTTATTTAAAAGTGAGTTAATCTTCAAATAATGCAGGTTTCTTTGTTTGTTTGTTTTTTAGTGATACCTTGTTATTGATTTCCATTATGGTCAGAATGTAGATTTGGTATGATTTTAAATATTTTAATTTATGGAGGCTCATTTTATGGTTCACTTATGATCTATCTGGACAATAAAATAATATGTATTCTACAGTTGTTGAGTATACTGCTAATTAGCTCAGATGACTAACAGTGCTGTTCCGATCCTTACTAATGTATGTCCAGTCCTATCAATTACTGAGAGATGGGTGTAGAGATCTCCAACTGTGACTGTAGAATTATCTAACTCTCCCTTTAATTCTGATAGTTTTTCTACCATGTTTTTGAATCTCTTTTATTAGGCATTACTAGGCATATACACATTTAGATTGCTATGACTTACTGATGAGCCTTTTACCTCCAGTAAATACTCTGTAAATACTTTTATTGTTTTATTTATGGTAACTTTTTATTTTTAGAGAGAGGGGGAGGGAGGAATAAGGAGAGGGAGAGGAATGTCAATGTGAGAGAGAAACACTAATCAGTTGTCTCTCATACACGCCCAGACTGAGGACTGAACCCAAAAGTTAGGTATGTGCCCTGACTGGCGAACTTTTGCTTTGCGAGACAATGCCCCGCCAACAGAGCCACATCAGCCAGGGCTCTTTGTCTTGACATTTACTTGATCTGATCAGCCATTCATTATTCTTATGCTTACTGTTTACCTGGCATAATTTTCCATTCACTTACTTTCAACCTATCTGCATCTTAATATTTCACCTATATCTCCAAGGTAGAGAACACACAGTAAGATCTTTATCAGTTTCGACAATCTCTCCCTTTCAATTGGGGCATTTAGTCTATTTACATTTAATGTGATTGTTAATATGCTCAGATTTAGGCCTGCCATCTCACCACTTATTTGCTGTTTGTCCCCTCCATATTTTTCTCCTCTATCCATCCTTTCCCCGACCACTTGCTTTAATGTAAGAACTCCATTTTAATTTATTTATTGGCTATTTAGCTATACCTTTTTTGAGTTAATTTTTAGTGGTTGTTCTAGGAATTAAAATGTATATTCTTAATTTGTTGGAGTCTAGAGTTAATGTTTTACTGCTTCTCATAAAAATATAGGAAATTTTTACATTTCTTATATTTTTAGAGCCACTTACTCTTTCCCTACCCCTCTACTTTGTGTTAGTTATACATATAATATCTATATGTTCATGATATAAACACCCACAAGACAATGTTATAATTTTTACATCAAATGTTGTCTTAATACATGCTATTTTAAATGAATTAAAAGGGAAAATAGTCATTTCCATTTTCATATATATTCCACTTCTATCTAAAATCATCTCTTAAACCAACTAATATCATTTTGGTAACTATTCCATGGAATCAGAGGTGTCCTCATGTAGTAATTAGGACCACTGGCTAAATTTAAAAGAGGGAGAGACAGAGGAAGTTTGGGCATTGCTCTCTTGCTCTCTCCTTTCGGGGATGACTCTCCTCACTTTCCCACCACTGTATCCGCTGATCCTTCCAGACAGTTGGACTGTGTATGATCTGTCTGAACTTCAGCTATCTCACAGGACACAAACTGGGGCCTGCTATCTGGCAAAAAGCTATAAAATGGAGAACCCCAGTGCTGCTCACTCCCCTCCAGTGCCTGCCTCCACTCCAATGCCTGCTTTTTGTTACCCTCTAGTGCTCTAGGCGCTCGTTGTTTGTTTTGTCCAGAGTTCATGGTGCTAGCTGTGAACAGGTTGGTCCAATAGAAGCCACTCCTCTATTGTTAGAATCTAAAACCACTAGCATCTTGCCCTGGCTGGTGTGGCTCAGTGGATTGAGCACTGGCCTGCGAACCGAACTGTTGCTGGTTTAATTCCTGGTCAGAGCACATGCCAGGGTTGCAGGCCAGGTCCCCATTTGGAGGCATAGGAGAGGCAACTGATCAATGTTTCTCTCACATAGATGTTTCTCTCTCTTCCTCCCTTCCCCTCTCTCTAAAAATAAATAAATAAAATTCGTAAACAATACAAATAAAATAAATAAAACCATTAACATCTTGAGCCCAGTGAAGAGATGGATCGGCTGGACTGTTGCTTGAGGGGCCACTCTATAAGGGATGCTAACACATCACAGGGATAAATCAGAAAGATAGTGCCAATTAACTCAGATTTTCACAGGTCACTCCTTATGTAACAGATGAAATGCGAATTGTTTCCTCTGTTGCTTAAGGAAATGCATCCCTCAAGAGGACATTTAAGAACTAAAACAGTCCATTGATCTAGACATGCCTCTAGGTCAGTACATGTTCATCTAACTCATTCTTTTAAAAAGCTGTGTAACACTCCATAGCATCATAATATACCAACTCTCCTCTACTGATGGAATTTCATGTTAAGTTCTTATTTTTCTTCAGATTAGAGTCATCTTTTTGCCCCTACAAAGCCATGGTACAATAAATTTCCTTAAATGCATTCCTTCACATACTGCTGTAATTCTTTCTGTAGGATAGATTACAAAAAGCAGTATTGCTGGATTGAAGGATATGTACATTTTTTATTGGTTTTTTAATTATATTTTATTGATTATGCTATTACAGTTTCCCATTTTCCCCCTTCATTCCCCTCCACCCTGCACACCCCCTCCCACCCACATTCCCCCCCTTTAGTTCATGCCCATGTATCATAAGTTCTTTAGCTTCTACATTTCCCACACTATTCTTGCCCTCCCCCTGTCTATTTGCTACCCACCGTCTGTGCTACTTGTTCTATGTACCTTGTCCCCCTCTCTCCTCCTCCCACTCCCCTATTGCTAACCCTCCATGTGATCTCCATTTCTGTGTTTCTGCTCCTGTTGTAGTGGTTTGCTTAGTTGGCTTTTGTTTTAGGGGTGGTTGTTAATACCTGTGAGTTTGCCATCTTTTTACTGTCCTATTTTTTATCTTCTTTTTCTTAGATAAGTCCCTTTAACATTTCATATAATAAGGGCTTGGTGATCATGAACTCCTTTAACTTGACCTTATCCGAGAAGCACTTTATCTTCCCTTCCATTCTAAATGACAGCTTTGCTGGATAGGGCAATCTTGGATGTAGGTCCTTGCCTTTCATGACTTGGAATACCTTTTCCCCCCCTTCTTGCCTGGAAGGTCTCTTTTGAGAAATCAGCTGACAGTCTGATGGGAACTCCTTTGTAGATGACTGTCCCCTTATCCCTTGCTGCTTCTAGAATTCTCTCCTTCATTTTAATCTTGGGTAATGTAATTATAATGTGCCTTGGTGTGTTCCTCCTTGGGTCCAACTGCTTTGGGACTCTCTGAGCTTCCTGGACTTCCTGGAAGTCTATTTCCTTTGCCAGATTGGGGAAGTTCTCCTTTATTATTTGTTCAAATAAGTTTTCCACTGGTTGCTCTTCTTCTTCTTCCCCTTCTGGTACCCCTATAATTTGGATGTTGGGATGTTTAAAGATGTCCTGGAGGTTCCTAAGCTTCTCCTCATTTTTTTGAATTCTTGTTTCTTCCTTGTTTTTTGTTTGGTTGTTTCTTTCTTCCTTCTGGTCCACTCCATTGATTTGAGTCCCAGTTTTCCTCCCATCTCTGTTGGTTCCCCATGCATTTTTCTTCATTTCACTTATTGTAGCCTTCATTTTTTCATCTAATTTGTGAGCAAAATCAACCAATTCTGTGAG
>PVKU01015755.1:0-17070 GCA_004027475.1 Anoura caudifer | reverse complement strand
TTTTTTTTTTGTTTAGTCGTGGCTGTTACATAGTGAGGGATGGAGCCTTAGGTGTTCCCCAGGGTGGGGCAGCCCAGTTGCTGGATAGTGACACTGTATGTGGGGGCGGGGTCTGAGACGAAACAATGGCACTTGCTCTGCTCACTCTCAGATTCCAGTCCCTTCCACTGCTTCCCCTTTCGCCTGGATTATCTGCGCGCAAATGTGGGACCACCTGGTCAGCCAGCCACCTTGCGCGGCCTCACTGGGTCTGCACAGGTGCCACTCCGTGCCCGGGTTCTGCTAGCTGCTGCTGCCTCCGTGCCTGGTCCACACCTCCACTTTTTCCTGCCGTGACTCCGCCCCTCTTACCGGTCTGGATGAATAGTTGTTGGACTTCCGTACAGTTCAATTTTTTATGAGTTCTGGTTGTTTTCTTGTTTCTAAATCTTTGTTGTCTTTAATTTTGGTTGTGAGAGGAGGCATAGTGTGTCCACCTATGCCTCCATCTTGGCCAGAAGTCAAAACACCAAATTTTTAAATTGCCTATTTGTTGTTTACTCTTGAGGGAAGAGTTGACTTGATGTTTGACATTTCTTTGAAATGTATTCACTCATCTAAGATCCTGGGTGCATTGTGTGGGCAATCAGTGAGAGTCTGAGGGTTTGAGGACTGATTGCCTTGCCTACTTTTTCTCAATAGCTCAGCCTTAGCCATCAAAGTTTGTGGTCCTTTGTGTGGTTGCTGAAATGGTACCTATGAAAAGTGGCCACCATGGAAGATTTATTTATCTTTAGAGAGAGAGGAAGGGAGAGAGAAAGAGAGAGGGAAACATCAATGTGAGAGAGAAACATCTATCCAACTGGGGATGTGGCCCAGAACCCAGGCATGTGCCATGACCAGGAATCAAAACAACAACTTTCTGATTTGTGGGATGACTCCCAACCCACTGAGCAATGCTAGTCAGGGCAAGTGATTCAGTCTTTTAGAAAGTTTATATCTACGACTACTTTGGTAAAGCTCTAGAGAAAGGGATAGAAAGTTGAATGTCCAATTTACTTTATAGTATGGTTTTTTTACAGCATCTTCAAGATAAAGAATGCCATTTAAAGGCTATTTCTCTTTATTAAGAAGACTTGATATTTCTCTGTGAATTGTCAATATTAAACTATTAATAGACTTGCTAGGATTTTTGCTTATTAAGTACAACAAATGCTGAATATCTATTATGTATATGGCATGGGTTAAGTAAATGTCCCCTTTTATACAACCTAAGTGCAAGATGCTGTCAAAGTAATTTCATAAGCCAGATAAAGGCACTTACCATAAAGGTTGTAATGTTTTTTAAGTGTCAGAGCAGTAAATGAACAATTATAAGAGTTACAGCATATTTTGCTATTGATTTGTCACTCTTACTCTGACATTAACTTCCTCCAAATTGCTCATTTGACATTTTTCTAACCAGACTGTGTGAGGAGTTTCACAATGGTCATTGCCTTATTATTTTTTTTACACTTTTAAAAACAATGCTTAAAAAACATATAAATTAAGCACAAATACCTTCTTGTTGGAAAAAATTTTCAAATACTCCTCTTTCTGGAAGTTACACTCTTAACTGTATAGTGCATCTACTTCTACCCCTTCTATATGCATTTATGAAAATATATGTGCATATATTAGTGTGTGGTCTTATTTTTGGTATGTGTGTTTATAAATTGGATCATAGTATATGTAATGCTTTGCAACTTGCCTTTTTCACTTAATGGGATGTGTCAGGGGTCTTTCCATATCAGTATATGTAGATTTATTCATACAATCACTCAACAAGTACCTATTGAGCATTTCTGTAAATTTTATTGTTGTTCAGAAAATATTCACTCTCCTTTACTCAGCTCCTCAGGGAAGGAGCATATTTCTTTGCCACATTGATGTGGAACTTGCTCATATGACTTGTTTAGGCTGATAGAAAGTGGGTGGTGGAAGTGGCAGTGTGCCACATCCTAGCAGAAGCTTTTAGAGGCAATGTATTGCAAGTTCTGTTAGCCTTCTTGGGCTCCTTTCCTCCACTAAAAGAATGGTATGTCCCCCAAGTTCTTCAGCCCAGTCCCTGGTATAGGAAGATGCATGGAATAGACCTGAATCCAACTCACAACCTGGAACAGAGTTGCTGCAATTGACTGTAGCACAGTGAACAGTAAATAAATATTTTTTTTTTGCTATAAGCTATTGACATTTTGAGGTTTCTGTAACTCAGCATGATTACAGCAAAAACTGACAGATACAAGCACTCAGTATTTCCCAAGGGTTTGTTCTAGATGCTGGAAAAACAACAAAAATCCCTGTCCACATGGAATTGACACAGATGAGGTGGATAGTATTCCATGGAATGGTTGAACCATGGTAAGTCATTGATTCTTTTTCAGTCTTATAGGCCTTTTGTAGAAAATGCTTAGCATGGAACTTCTGGCCAAGATAGAGGTGTAGGTAGATACACTGTGCATCCTCGAACAACAAAAAGAAGGGCAATAACAAATTTAAAAACAAAAACAACCAGAACTGCCAGAAAAATCAAACTGTATGGAAGTACAACAACCAAGGAGTTAATGAAACATTCATTTAGACTAGTAGGAGGGGTGGATACCAGCACCTGGGATGGAGAGGTCACATGGCAAGGCAGCAGCTGGAGGACCAGGTGGGCAAGGTGGCAGCTGGTGAACTGGACAGTCCCACATTTGCATACAGATAAACTGGGAGGAAAAACTGGGGAGCAAGACAGATTGCGCAACCGGGGGTTCTGGTGTAGGGAAATAAAGCCTCAAAACTTCTGACTATAAAAATCTGTGGGGGTTGCAGTGGTGGGAGAAAATTCCAGCTTCACAGGAGAGTTAACTGGAGAGACCCACTGGGTACAAGAATGGACACAAACCCACCTACCTGGGAATCAGCACCAGAAGGGTCCAATTTGCTTGTGGGTAGCAGGGGGAGTGACTGAAAATTGGCTGAAAGCAGAGCAAGTGGCACTGTTCCCTCTTGGATTCCTCTCCCACATATAGCACCACAAGGTAGCAATGTGGGTTGCTCCCCCACCCCCACCCTGACGAATACCTAAGGCTCCATCCCTTCCAATGTAACAGACACAACAAGACAAAAAAATGGCCCAAATGAAAGAACAGATCAAAGCTCCAGAAAAAATACAACTAAGTGATGAAGAGATAGCCAACCTATCAGATGCAGAGTTCAAAACACTGGTAATCAGGATGCTCACAGAAATGGTTGAGTATGGTCACAAAATAGAAGAAAAAGTGAAGGCTATGCAAAGTGAAATAAAGGAAAATGTACAGGGAACCAACTGTGATGGGAAGGAAACCAGGACTCAAATCAACAGTTTGGACCAGAAGGAAGAAATATACATTCAACCAGAACAGAATGAAGAAACAAGAATTAAAAAAAAAATGAAGAGAGGCTTAGGAACCTCCAGGACAACTGTAAACATTCCCACATCTGAGTCAGAGGTGACAGAAGGAGAAGAGAAAGAGCAAGAAATTGAAAACATATTTGAAAATGTAATGAAGGAGAACTTCCCTAATCTGGCAAAGAAAATAGACCTCTAGGAAGTCCAGGAAGCTCAGAGAGTCCCAAAGAAGTTTGACTGAAGGAAGCACACACCAAGGCACATCATAGTTATACTACCCAAGATTAAAGATAAGGAGAGAATCTTAAAAGCAACAGTAGAAAAGGAAACAGTTACCTACAAAGGAATTCCCATAAGACTATCAGCTGATTTCTCAAAAGAAACCTTGCAGGCAAGAAGGGGCTGGAGAGAAGTAGTCCAAGTCATGAAAGTCAAGGACCTACATCCAAGATTGCTCTATCCAGCAAAGCTTTTATTTAGAATGGAAGGGCAGATAAAGTGCTTCCCAGATAAGGTCAAGTTAAAGGAGTTCATCATCATCAAGTTCTTATTATATGAAATGTTAAAGGGACTTATCTAAGAAAAAGAAGATGATCAAAAGTATGAACAGTAAAATGACAACAAACTCACAACTATCAACAACTGAACCTAAAAAAAAATGAACTAAACAAACAACTAGAACAGGAACAGAACCAGAGAAATGGAGATCACATGGAGTGTTATCAGTGGGGAGGGGGATGGGGGAGAATAGGAGAAAAGGTACAGGGAACAGGAAGCATAAATAGTAGGTACAAAATAGACAGGGGGAGGTTAACAATAGTGTGGGAAATGGAGAAGCCGAAGAACTTATATGTAGGACCCATGGACATGAACTAAGGGGGAAGAATGCAGGTGGAAGGGGGTTGCAGGCTGCAGGGGAGTAAAGGGGGAAAATGGGGCAACTGTAATAGTATAATAAATAAAATATATTTAAAAAAGAAAAGAAAATGCTTAACATGCACTGTCTGTGTCTTCAATGCTTCTGCTGCTTTGTCCCCTCCTTCCCACTACCACTGCCACCTATTCTCTTCTTTTTACCTTCTATGTTGATTGACTGTGGAAGAATCCATTGGTTCTTCCTCTTGGCTATTCCCATCTTCAAAAGTCTTGTGCACTGTGATAGGTGAATTTTCTAGCTATAACTTTGCCTCATGCAAAACTCTATGACCATTTTTCCTTCTTTACCAGACACAAAATATGGCCCTCAATGTCCACACCCCCTTTAACTTTCCAAGTTCACCCTTTCCTTAGTTCTGCACTCTTGTGCTTTGCCATGTCAGTCTGCTTACTGCCCAGTCCTGTAGTGAAATTCATTGTGTGCAACTCAGAATTTCTCCTTCAGGGCTGAGTACTCACTCTACAAACTGCTGGGAGTGTTGGCAGATGATGATTTTCATACGAGTCCCTCTCTAGGGATTTTTCTCAGATGAAGAGGACCACCTTACCTAAGATGCACATTCCTTCCCAAGGACAGCCTACATTCACTGACTGGTTAAAAGAGGGAGCTCTAAAGCCATATCTCCCTTTATGTCAAAGCAAGATAACACTGAAAGGTCATTCCAGCTTCAGAACAACTAATGAGATGGGCAAGGCCTTCTTTTATTTTGTGACTGCATTGCAGTCCAACAGCTTCCTTTGCCTGATCCTACATCTTTCATGACCTGACAGGGGGTGATGCCAATAACACTGTCTAATACATTTTCTGAATGCTAAATTCCATCTCAGAGTCTGTTTCCTGTGGCATCTGACATAAAACACACCCTGTAGATTCCATGCCTTTCCCATACCTTGGTACATTTCATCATGTTGTTAACACAGAACACTTACACTGTAGTTCTCTGCTAGTTAAAGCTCTACCCATACTTCATGACCTCCCTTAAACATCACCTATTCCTGACAATACCTTTTCTCTGATTCCTCCACCTAGAAGCCCTTGCTCTCTCCTTGAGCTCCCCAGTAGTGATGCTCTTCTCATACTTCTGTTGTGGTGCTCTGGGAGCTGGCAGGTTGTAAGGGAAGAGCTTAGACTTTGGAGTCAAGCAGGCTGAAACTCCTCCACTTATTAGCTGTGTGACCACAGATTCCACAGTTTCTCTTATCAATAAAATAAGGGCAAAAATGCCATTCCATAAGCTTTCTGTGGACATTAAATGAGATAACACAGATAAAGTGCCTGGCCATAGGAGGTGGTTGAGTTTGTGATCCTCCCACACACTCCTTTATTATAGTTTGTATCCTTATTGCTTATACCAGTCATTTGTGGACTTGTCTCATATGCCTATGGGATTGGTAAGGGCATAGCACAAAGAGTTTAATAAATGTTGAACTGAATACCTCTTCTGGGAAAAATCTTCTAGTTTGTTTTTGGAATTAAGAATTTCCATGTTCTATCCCATAATTCATAAATTTATCACACAAATAAGGGAGCCCAGAATGTCTGTTTATGGGTTTTTGTTAGCAATTGTAGCTGCAAAATTTCTGACAACCTCTGGCTGGCCTTGTCTCTCACCCAAAACACCATACGGGAAGCCAAGCTGCAAACAAATGTACCCTCAGAGACTTTGGACTCAGATAACAGCTAAGGAGTTTCCAGGAAAATCATATATGTTGGTATTCCTATGTTTAAAGTTTCTTTTAATCAATTTTTTATGACCATAGTTGAGAATTCTAAAATAATCTTGAGCGTTAGAACCAGAGCAAGAGGTGACCAAGTTAGCACAGTGCTTAGCATATGTTCAGGACATGTTTCTTGAATAAATAAGTGAATGGATAAAGGGGTGTGGTTGAGCCATGGGTGAAGTTCTGTAGAAAGAATACTTCCATCTTCTCAGACTTACTCAAGTCACTTTCAGGAAAAAAACAAAAGGCAGAGTCAGACTACTCTCCTATGTAGTCACTCTTATGTATGATTGCTGGGGTAAATGTAAGACCCCTATCATGTCTGACAGCATTGTTTCTGAGAGGAAACACAGATGGTGTAATGATGCTGTGATTCTGACAGTTAAATTTATTTAAAACCCCAGTGTAGCTTTAAGTCCAAGTTTTTGACTTGGTATCTACCCCCTAGAAGATGAGATTGAGTTCAGATATGCAAGATATTTATTAAGGAGAGCCTTTAAAATAAACACCTGTGGGAAACAGGAGGGGGAAGCAGGAGTTGGCAGAGGGAGAAGTTGAGGTGGAATGCAGGCCCAAAGATAGTGTTGGCCTACCCTACATGGGGTTCTAGAGCTGAATGGGTCTTCGGAGTTGTCCCAAGTTGGGCCAAAATTATCAGGCCTTTTTACCCTTGCCTAAATCAGTTATTGCATGTGGGTTGTCCCCAGAATTGTATAATTTGGGGTGAGGTGGTTCTCTGAGCTGAGACAGACCCTGAAGGGGTAGAGGGCTGTCTGCTTACTGTACCCACACAGCTGAGGTATCAAGTCCTTCTATGTGTTGGGGCTGGAAGGTATATCTTCATATTCACAGCCTGTTAAGCCCTATTCCTGTCTCTTCCATTCCCTTCTCCTCTGCTATCCTTGCCTTCCCTTAATACCCCAGTAGCATTAAAGTGCTTGTGATCTTCATGCCTTTGCTCATGCTACCTCTTTTCTTAGCATATTCTTCCCTCCGTTGTTGGGCTAACTTCCACTCATCCTTTAAGATTGTTCTCAAAACCATTATCCCCTGTAAGATGTTTTTCTGGATTCCTCAAAACAAGGCAAGATTCTTCTTCATGGTGCTTACAAAATATCCTGTGCCTGATGTTTCTTTACATTCTATTGTTTATCTGCTTGTGTGTCTGTCTCTCATTCCAGACTGGGAACCACTTCAGGGCCCAGCACCAGGCAATGTCTGACTAGGCACAGGGATATAATTCATGTTTGTTAGATGAATGATTGTATGGAAGAGTGAGGGGACTCATTAATAGCACTGGTATGTGAGTATATAATCCTATTGGCTAAGAAGTTACAAAATAAGTCTATCATAACATCATGTGTGTTTATTCAGACTTATTTTTTTATTTCTCCACCACTGTTGACATTCAATATTATTCAGACTTTTGAACTTGTAATAAACATGTCTCTTAAATCCTCTGAAGCTGTTTTGCAAAATGAATGGCACATAATGCTTTTCTGAGCTGCTGTTTCCAGGTTGGGACACTTTGGTAGGTCACAAAGATGTTCTTTATGTTTCTCAATATCCTTGGTTTCCTTATTCCTTGTTATTGATTTCTGACTGGCAAGCTATAATTAGAGGTAATGTAAAGAGAAGAGGTGGGACAACATAGGCAAGTATGTGAGTATCTAGAGGTCAGGTATTTGAGTTTGAGTGGCTATGGAGCTGATCAGTGAAGGGCTAGATGGGATGGAGTAGTAGGCAGGAGGCAGAACACCCTGCTTGGTCTCTATATCCTGCTTTACACAAGGTTGGTGAACATAGATATTTTGAGTGACTGCAAATGATGTCACAACTGAAGCCTCTTAGGGTGGAATTCAGTACTGTTTCCAAGGCAAGACTAGCTAAGAATGGAAAATAAACCAGACCATGAGCTGAGGATTTTACATGGTAAAAGGGAAAATAAACTCTGTACATGTCTGTGCAAAGAATGCTAATATAGTAAAACTCTTGTGATTGCAAATGATGGTAGCTCACCTGGAACCACCTTAGGCAAAAACTCATGTAGAAAACTCTGGTAAAAGCAGAGATGTAGTTGGCTTCTGGGATGACAATGACAGAGAGGCTAATCCCTTAATAGGATGGAGAGTGCTGGTTTCTCTATGTCAGCTTTCCTTTTTCAGACAGGTTTTCCAGGAGACTGAACCACGGATGGCAGTGGCTGCCAGCTTTTATCTTCCCAGATTTTATTCATCCATATCTTAAAACAAATATCTATAGAGCCCCTATTACATGCCAAACATTGTTATGCATGCTGGAATAGCAAGGGAAGAAAAACAAGGAAAAAAGCCTCTGCTTATATTCTGGGGGAGGAAATTCAGACAATAAACCAAACTAAAGTGGAATATTTTATAGTATGTTACAAAGTGATAATTGCTGTGGAAGGAAAACATCAAGCATAGAAAAGTGGGATAGGGAGTGCCATGGGTGTTTGTGTGTGTTGCATTTTAAATAGAGTAGTTAGGGAAGGCCTTTCTAAGGAGACGACATTTTAGCAAACACTGAAAGGGAGGGAGAAAGTGAGCAATGAAGTTAACTGTGTAGTTTTGGAGGGAACAAGGGCAAAGCATATGAAGTAGGTGTGGGCCTGACATGTGTGTGGAGCATCATCAAGGCCAATGGGACTGAATTAGAGAGAGCAAGAGGAAAAATAGCAGGAGGTGAGGCCAGGGAGGTAAGGGGATGAGGGGCAAATTACATGAAGCTTTGTAGGTCATAATAGAGACTTTAACTTAGAGTATGAGATGGGCAACCACTAGAGGGTTTTGTGAGGAGTGATGTTATCTGATTTGCATTAGGTTCTGGCTTCTGTGTTGAGAATGAACTGTAGAAAGAAGTAACCAAAGTAGAGATATCATTTGCTTATTACAATAATCCAGGAGAGATATGATGGTGGTTTGGACCAGGTTGAGCCACAGGTTTGTTGTCAGAGAGGGACTGATTCTGTTTTCCAAGCTCCAATTAAAAGGGGAATGAGGACTATGAGGTCATAGGAGTCACATGGTCACAAGTAAGGATGGTTGCCCCAGTGGAAGCACTTGGGAGGGGTGGGAGAATGAACAGTTTACTTTAAATGTGGAGAACTGTTTCTAGAAGAAGGGAACAGTAAAAGGCAGACCATGATAGCTGTGTACTTCAAGCATTGTTTACTTGAGACTGCTTTAAAACTTTAGAAGCATTCTCCTGCTTTTGCCTGTATGTTTGAATCAATCTGGGAAAAATTCTCCGCTTGTAACTCACAGTGTATTCCACTATATCCATGGGCTAGTCTGAAGAAAAGAGAGCTAAGTTTTTTTTGTAAAGAATCGAACCATGTGTAGATTTTATCCAGACACAATGTCTTTAAGAGTCATTGTCTCCTTCTAAAAGAAGCTTTCTTTACTGAAATGCAGCTTACTCAGTTTCTTATTTACTGTCACAATGAATGACTTAAATGGTTACACATGTGTGCACCTGGTTTTCTCAAAAATTCCTCTTTAGGTCAGTGGAGATTGACTGTGGGAGCAGGGGGCAGGGGAGAGCAATGGGGGAAAATTGAGACAACTGTATTAGAACAACAATAAAAAACTAGGATAAATAGTCAGAGGCTCATGCTGAAGCAAAAATCCAGCTCAAAAAGGTTACACACTGTATTATTCAATTGATGCAACATTCTCAAATGATAAAATTATAGAGACAGAGAACAGATTAGTGGTTGCCCAGAATCAGGGATGGGGCATGTGGATGTGGTTATAGAAGGGCAGCATAGGATCCTAGTGCCAATGGAACTGATCTGTGTCTTGACTGGAGGTGGATGCAAAAAACCTACACATATGATAAAATTGCATAAACACATACACAAAGCAGTACATGTAAAACCAAAGAAGTCTGAATAAGATCAGCAGATTATACTTATGTCAATTTGATATTATAGTATAATTTTGAAATATGTTCACACTGGGAGAAACTGGGGAAGGGTACACAGTTTCCAACTGCATGTGAATCTACAATAATGTCAAAATAAAAAGTTTAATTAAAAAATTACCTCATGAGAACACCATCTCAATTTTCTGAAAAGAGAATGTGTGTTGAACATTGCATTATTTATGTCATCTTTGCTTCTGAGTGATTTTTGAAAAGGCAGGTGGAGATTTAGGAATCTAAAGAGGAAAATAGGCTTTTCCAGAGGGAAGAGGGGAGGGAATTTCAGGGGAAAAGGGGAAGGGTTTGCAGGAACAAGTATAAAGGACACGTGGACGATAACAACAAGGGGGTGGAAACGGGAGGAACGTAGGGAGGGCTGGGGGTTGGGCTGGGATGGGGGCAAAAGGCAGAAAACTGTACTTGAAAAACAGTTACAATAAAAAAAGTAAAATAGGCTTTTCCAATATTGGTGTTAGAATTGCAATGAAAGATTCTAAACAAAGAAATGGTCTCCCTCTTACTTGGCTGGGTGGTTTTATGTATTTAACCATTATGCTAATTCTATGAGCAGTCCTTGGACACTACAATCTTTCCTCTCAAATTTTTCCCCATACAAGTATAATACAATGACATCTGCAATCATTTCAAACATACTAAAAAATATATATCTCACAGTTTTAATGCCCTCCCATTTCAACCTTTTTAAAAGTATATTTTATTGATTATGTTATTAGTTTCCCCAACTTTTCCCCTTTTATCCCCCCTCCACCCTGCACCACCAACCCTCCAGCATTCCCCCCTCCTAGTTCATGTCCATGGGTTGTACACATAAGTTCTTTGAATTCTCTGTTTCCTATATCATCTTTGACTTGTTGCCATCTATTTAATGCCTACGAATTATGCTTCTTCTTCCCTGTGCCTTTCCCTCCCTATTCCTCCCTTCCCCCTCCCCACTAAAATCCCTCCATGTGATGACCATTTCTCTGATTCTGTTCCTGTTCTACTTGTTTGCTCAGATTTTGATTTCATTGCTTTTCTTTCCTTTTTAAGGGTTCATTTGTTGATAGTTCTGAGTTTGTTGTCATTTTACGGTTTATACTTTTTGATCTTTTTCTTAGATAAGTCCCATTCACATTTCATATAATAAGGGATGGTGATAATGAACTCCTTTACCTTGACCTTATCTGGGAAGCACTTTATCTGCCCTTCCATTCTAAATGAAAGCTTTGCTGGATAGAGTCATCTTGGATGTAGGTCCTTGCCTTTCATGACTTTGAATACTTCTTTCCAGCCGCTTCTTGCCTCCAAGGTTTCTTGTGAGAAATCAGCTGATAGCTTGTGGGAACTCCTTTGTAGGTAACTCTTGAATTTCCTCTGGCTGCTTTTAAAATTCTCTCTTTGTCTTCAATCTGAGGTAAGTTAATGATGACGTGTCTTGGTGTGTTCCTGTTTGGGTCTAACTTCTTTGGGTCTCTCTGGGCTTCCTGGGGAAGTTTTCCTTCGTTATTTGTTCAAATATGTTTTCAATTTCTTGCTCTTGTTTTTCCCCTTCTGGCACCCCTATAATTTGGATATTGGAATGTTTCAAGTTGTCCCAGAGGTTCAAGAGTCTCTCTTCATTTTTTTTGATTCTTGTTTCTTTGTCCTGATCCAATTGAATGTTTATTTCTTCCTTTTGTTCCAAATCGTTGCTTTGAATCCTGGTTTCCTTCTTGTCTCTGTTGGTTCCATGAATATTTTGCTTTATTTTACTTTGAGTATCTTTCATTTGTTCTTTCATTTATTGACCAAGCTCAATCAGTTCTGTGAGCATTTTGATTACCAGGGCTTTAAGTTCTCCATCAGATGGGTTGGCTATCTCCTCATTGCTTAGCTCTCTTTCTGAAGTTTTGCTCTGTTCTTTAATTTGGGTCCTTTTTTTTTTTGTTTGTTTGTTTGTTTTGTTTTGTTTTGGGCACCTGTTAAGTTGTAAGGGGCTGGGGACTTAGGTATTCACCAGGGCAGGGCAACCCTCCTTGCTGTGCTGTGGTGCTGCCTGTGGGGGAGGGGCCAGAGAGGGAACAGTGCAGATTGCCTGCTTGTCTCTAGGTCACTTTCCAACAAACTCTCATGTGAGACTGGGAGTTTCTCCCACTGTGGCAACTGCCATAGTCCACAGCAGGCTCTGAGTCTCAGTTTCCCCTTAAGTCAGTCCTGCCTGCATGGTCCGCCACCTTGCCAAGGTTTCTCAGCCAGCCCCATCTGTACAGTCTGCTGCCTCACAGCAGGTTCTCCCCATCTGCTGCCTTACCCATCTGGTTGTTCTTTAATTCCATGGTTGTCGGAGATCCATGCAGTTTGATTTTCTGGTGCTTCTGGTTGTTTATTGATTTCCGATTGGTTGTTATCCTCCTTTTTCTTGTGTGAGGAAGTGAAAAGTTTCTACCTATGCCTCCATCTTGTCAGGAACCTCAACTTTTGTTACATTTAGTACTCTTGGTTCAGATTGAGTTTAATATTATTATATTGTATCCTGGAAGAAGATGAATATTTCTTACTTCTTTTTTCATTTGTACATTTATTGAGTATATTTTATTTGTTTTTATTTTTTCACTTATTTTTAACTTCAAAATAATTTTTTATTGAATTTATTGGGGTGGCATTGGTTCACAAAATCATACAAGTTTCAAGAGTACAACTCAAGAAAACATCACGTTCACATGGCATTGTGTGCCTGTCTCCCAAACTCCCAAAGTCAAGTCTCTTTCACAATTTTCCTGCCCTTTGCCCACTTCCACATACTCTCACCCTCCTTTCCCTTTGGCTATCACTATGCTGTTGTCTGTATATGTGTGTTTGTGTGTGTGTGTATGCATGCATATGTACATGTATACATGCACAGATATATTGCTCAATTCCATTATCATATTTCATCCAAACCCCTTCCCTGATGGCTACCAATCCATTCCTTGTATCCATTCCTCTGTTTCTTTTTTCCTTTTTTAAAGTATTTTTATTGATTATGCTATTAGTGTTTTCCCAATTTTTCCCCTTTATTCCCCCTACACCCTGCCCCCCAAACCTCCAGCATTCCCCTGCCCTTAGTTCATGTCCATGGGTTGTACATATAAGTTCTTTGAGTCCTCTGTTTCCTATAATGTTTTTATCTCTCCCCATCTATTTTGTGGCTACTAATTATGCTTCTTCTTTCCTGTACCTTTCCCCCACATTCCTCCCTTTCCTCTCCCCACTAAAATCCCTCTGTGTGATGTCCATTTCTCTGATTCTGTTCCTGTCCTGGTTGTTTGCTTAGTTTTTGTTTTTATTGTTTTTCTTTTCTTTTAGGTTCATTTGTTGATAGTTATGAGTTTGCTGTCATTTTACTGTTCATACTTTTTGATCTTCTTTTCCTTACTTAAGTCCTTTAACATTTCATATAGTAAGGGCTTGATGATGATGAACTCCTTTAACTTGACCTTATCTGGGAAGAACTTTATCTGCCCTTCCATTCTTTTTTTTAAATTAAATATATGTTATTGATTATGCTATTACAGTTGTCCCATTTTCCCCCTTCATTCCCCTCCACCCTGCACACCCCCTCCCACCCACATTCCCCCCTTTAGTTCATGTCCATGTGTTATAAGTTCTTTAGCTTCTACATTTCCCACACTATTCTTGCCTTCCCCCTGTCTATTTTCTACCCACCGTCTATGCTACTTGTTCTCTGTACCTTGTCCCCCTCTCTCCTCCTCCCACTCCCCTGTTGCTAACCCTCCATGTGATCTCCATTTCTGTGTTTCTGCTCCTGTTGTAGTGGTTTGCTTAGTTGGCTTTTGTTTTAGGTCTGGTTGTTAATACCTATGAGTTTGCTGTCTTTTTACTGTTCATATTTTTTATCTTCTTTTTCTTAGATAAGTCCCTATAACATTTCATGCAATAAGGGCTTGGTGATGATGAACTCCTTTAACTTGACTTTATCTGAGAAGCACTTTATCTTCCCTTCCATTCTAAATGACAGCTTTGCTGCATAAAGCAATCTTGGATGTAGGTCCTTGCCTTTCATGACTTGGAATACTTCTTTCCAGCCCCTTCTTGCCTGTAAGGTCTCCTTTCAGAATCAGCTGACAGTCTCATGGGAACTCCTTTGTAGGTGACTGTGCCTTTATCCCTTGCTGCTTCTAGAATTCTCTCCTTCATTTTAATCTTGGCTAATGTAATGATGATGTGCTTGGTGTGTTCCTCCTTGGGTCCACCTTCTTTGGGACTCTCTGAGCTTCCTGGACTTCCTGGAAGTCTATTTCCTTTGCCAGATTGGGGAAGTTATCCTTTATTATTTGTTCAAATAAGTTTTCCACTGGTTGCTCTTCTTCCCCTTCTGGTACCCCTATAATTCAGATGTTGGGACGTTTAAAGAGGTCCTGGAGGTTCCTAAGCCTCTCCTCATGTTTTTGAATTCTTGTTTCTTCCTTCTTTTCTATTTGTTTGTTTCTTTCTTCCTTCTGGTCCACTCCATTGATTTGAGTCCCAGTTTTCCTCCCATCTCTATTGGTTCCCTGTGCAGTTTTCTTCATTTCACTTATTGTAGCCTTCATTTTTTTCATCTAATTTGTGAGCAAAAATCAACCAATTCTGTGAGCATCCTGATCACCAGTGCTTTGAATTGTGCATGTGATAGGTTGGCTATCACTTCGTCACTTAGATAATTTAGCTCTGGGGCTTTGATTTGTTCTCCAGTTTGAGCCATTTTTGTTTGTGGGGTTTTTTTTGGTCTAGTTGTGGCTGTTATGTAGTGAGGCGTGGAGCCTTAGGTGTTCCTCAGGGTGGGGCAGCCCAGTTGCTGGGTAGTGACACTGTATGTGGGGGTGGAATAGAGAGGAAACAATGGCGCTTGCTCTGCTCACTCTCGGATTCCAGTCCCTTCCGCTGCTTCCCCTTCACCTGGATTATCTGTGCGTGAATGTGGGACCACCTGGTCAGCCAGCCATTGCCCAGCCTCACTGAGTCTGCACAGTTGCCACCCTGAGCCCGGGGTCTGCTAGCCACCACCTGTGCCCCGGGGGTCTGCCAGCCACTGCTGCCTGCATGCCCAGTCCACACCTCCACTTTTTCCTGCCGCAACTCCGCCCCTCCTGCCAGTCTGGATGAATGGTTGTTGGACTTCCGTACAGTTCAATTTTTATGAGTTCTGGTTGTTTTCTTGTTTCTAAATCTTTGTTGTCCTTAATTTTGGTTGTGAGAGGAGGCACAGTGTGTGCACCTACACCTCCATCTTGGCTGGAAGTCTGCCCTTCCATTCTAAATGAAAGCTTTGCTGGATAGAGTCATATTCGATGTAGGTTTTTGCCTTTCATGACTTCAAACACTTCTTTCCAGCCCCTTCTTGTCTACAAGGTTTCTTTTGAGAAATCAGCTGATAGCCTTATAGGAACTCCTTTGTAGGTAACTGTCTTCTTTTCTCTTGCTGCTGTTAGGATTTTCTCTTTGTCTTTGATCTTGGGTAACTTAACGATGACGTGTCTTTGTGTGTTCCTCTTTGGGTCCAACTTCTTTGGGACTCTCTGGGCTTCTTGGACTTCCTGGAAGTCTATTTCCTTCACCAGATTGGGGAAGTTTTCCTTCATTATTTGTTCAAATAAGTTTTCAATTCCTTGCTGTTGCTCTTCTCCTTGTGGCACCCCTGTCATTTGGATATTGGAACATTTCAGGTTGTCCCAGAGGTTCAAGAGTCTCTCTTCATTTTCTTGGATTCTTGCTTCTTTGTCCTGATCCAGTTGGATGTTTATTTCTTCCTTTTGTTCCAAATTGTTGCTTTGAATCCTGGTTTCCTTCTTGTCACTGTTGGTTCCCTAAATATTTCGCTTTATTTCATTTTGGGTATTTTTCATTTTTTGACCAAGCTCAAGTTCTGTGAGCATTTTGATTACCAAGGCCTTAAATTCTCCATCGTTTAGGTTTGCAATGTCCTTATCACTTACTTCCGAGGTTTCTCTGTGTTCTCTCACTTGGGCCATATTTGCTTGTCTTGGCGCATCTGATAAGTTGTAAGGAGTGGGGCCTTAGGTATTCACCAGGGCAGGGCAACGTTCCTTGCTGCACTTCTTGTGGGGGAGGTGCCATAGAGGGAGTAATGCAGCTTGCCTGTTCATCTGTAGTGCACTTCCCACGAGACTCTTGGGTCAGACTGTAAGTATCTCCCACCACAGCAACCCCAGCCATAGCCCACAGTCAGCCCCAAGTCTCAGTTTTCTCCTTAAGTCAGTCCCTCCCACACTAGGCAGTCAGCCTGCCCCTCAGCTGTCTTGCCAAGGTTTTTCTGAGTTGCCCACCCCACGGAGTCCACCCTACTAGTCTGGTTGTTCCGGTTGACTGTTTCTTTAATTCCATGGTTGTCAGAGATCCATGCACTTTGATTTTCTGGTGCTTCTGGCTGTTTATTGATTTTAGATTGGTTGTTATCCTCCTTTTGGTTGTGAGAAGAAATGATGGGTTTCTATCTATGCCTCCATCTTGGTCAGATTGCTTGTGAAGTCATTCCTCTGTTTCTATTTTGTCAGTTTATTTTTTCACTAGGTTATGCACAAGAGATCATATGGTATTTGCCTTTGTCTGATGTCTGGCTTATTTAATTTAGTATAATAATCTCCAGGTCCATCCATGCTGTCGCAAGAGGTAAGATTTCATTCTTTTTTTGTGACCAGTTAGTATTCCATTGTGTAAATGTCCCATAGTTGTTCTAGCCACTCATCTACTGATGGACACTTGGGCTGCTTCTATATCTTCGTGATCGTAAATACTGCTACAATGAATATTTGAGTGCATATATCCTTTCAAATTTCTTCAGATAAATTCCCAGAAGTGGAATTGCTAGGTCATAAGATATTTCCATTTTTTAATTTTTTGAGGAAACTCCATACTGTTTTCCACAGTGGCTGCACCAGTCTGCATTCCCACCAACAGTGCATGAGTGTTTCCTTTACTGAAGCCCGCCAGTGGTTGTGTTGGTTCTGGGCCCACTTGGGCATGGATCATGTACAGTTCAATGTCAGACACTGTGTGTAACCAGCCTTGGGCTACCTGTCTGGAGCTACCACACTATT
>PVKU01015754.1:0-17077 GCA_004027475.1 Anoura caudifer | reverse complement strand
AGAATCTTAAAAGCAGCAAGGGAGAAAAAGGAAGTAACATATGAGGGAGCCCCGATTAGGTTAGCATCCAACTTCTCAATGGAAAGATTCCAAGCCAGAAGAGAATGGCAAGAAATATTCCAAGTAATGAGAACCAAAGGTCTGCAACCAAGACTACTTTACCCAGCAAGGCTTTCAATCAAGATAGAAGGCCAAATAAGGAGCTTCCCAGATAAAAGAAGTCTCAAAGAATACACCTCCACCAACTCAGTTCTGCAAGAGATGCTGAAGGGACTGCTTTAAGGAAAGGAAGGAAAAGGGAAAGAGAGAGACGAGAGAGAGAGAGAGAGAGAGAGAGAGAGAGAGAGAGAGAGAGGAACATAGGTACGAAAATGAAAATGAATCAGTACCTATCAATAATAACCTTAAATGTAAATGGATTAAATGCTCCAATCAAAAGACATAGAATAGCTGAATGGATAAGAAAGCATGACCCACACATATGCTGCCTACAGGAGACCCACCTCAGGACAAAAGACCTACACAGACTCAAAGTGAAGGGCTGGAAGCAAATTTTCCAAGCAAATAGGAAACAAAAGCCAGGGTAGCAATATTCATATCAGACAAAATAGACCTCAAAAGAAGAGCCATAAAGGGAGACCCAGAAGGTCACTTCATAATACTCAAGGGAAGAATCCACCAAGAAGACATAAACATTGTAAATATATAGGCACCCAACATAGGAGCACCTAAATACATAAAGAAAATCTTAGAAAACTTCAAGAAAGATATTGACAGCAACACAATTATAATAGAAGATTTTTAACACCCCACTGTCAAAAATGGACAGATCTTCCAAACAAACAATCAACAAAGATATTGAGTCATTGAACAACATTCTGGATGAAATGGACTTAACTGATATATATAGAGAGCCCTTCATCCCAAAGAAACTAAATACACATTCTTTTCTAATGCACATGGAACATTTTCAAAGATAGATCACAAGATAGGACACAAAACAAGCCTCAACAAATTCAAGAAAATTGAAATCATACCAAGCGTCTTCTCCAACCACAAGGGACTGAAACTAGAAACCAACCCCAAGAGGAAATATCCAAAATCCTCAAAATCATGGAGATGGAATAGCATGTTATTAAACAATGAATGGGTCAAGAATGAAATTAGGGAAGAAATCAGAAAGTTTCTGGAAACACATGAAAATGAACTCACAATGACTCAAAACTTATGGGACACAGCTAAGGCAGTCCTCAGAGGGAACTTCATAGCAATACAGGCCGACCTAAAAAAGATAGAAACATCTCAAACAAACAACTTAACCCTACGCCTACAAGAACTTGAGGAACAACAACAAAGACAGCCCAGAGCAAGTAGAAGGAAGGAAATAACCAAGATCACAGCAGAATTAAATGACATAGAGACTAAAAGCACAATTCTAAGGATCAATGAATCCATGAGCTGGTTCTTTGAAAAGATAAACAAAATGGACAAGCCTTTAAACAGGCTCATCAAGAAAAAAAGAGAGGACCCAAATAAACACAATCAGAAACTAAAGAGGAGAGATTACAACTGACACCACAGAAATACAAAGGATTGTAAGATATTACTATCAAGAACTGTATGCCAAAAATTTTAAAACCTAGGTGAAATGGACTAGTTTCTAGAAAAATATAATCTTCCAAAACTCAATGAAGAAGAAGCAGAAAGCCTAAATAGACCAATAACAGCAGATGAAATTAAAGCAGTAATCAAAAAATTCCTGACACAAGAAAGCCCTGGATCAGATGGTTTCATAGGAGAATTTTACAAAGCATTTAAGGAAGAGCTAACCCCTATCCTTTACAGACATTTTGAAAAAATCCAAAATGATAGGACTCCTAAACTCTTTTTATGAAGCCAGCATCATCCTAATCCCCAAACCAAATAAAGACACAACAAAGAAAGAAAACTTCAGGCCCATATCACTGATGAACATAGACGCTAAAATTCTCAACAAAATATTGGCAAACCACATCCAACAATACATTAAAAAAATCATACACTATGACCAAGTGGGATTCATCTCAGAGATGCAAGGATGGTTCAACATTCGCAAATCAGGAAGTGTAATACATCACATAAACCAAAGAAAAGACAAAAAACACATGATCATATCAATAGACGTGGAAATAGCATTTGGTAAGGTAAAGCACCCATTTATGATAAAAACACTCAGCAAAGTGGGAATAGAGGGAGCATTCTTCAACATAATAAAGGCCATATATGAGAGAGCTACAGCCAACATCATACTCAATGGGAAAAAACTAAAATCTTTTCCACTGCTTTAAGGAAAGGAAGGAAAAGGGAAAGAGAGAGAAAGAAAAAGAGAGAGAGAGAGACACAGAGAGAGAGAGAGAGAGATCAGGAACAAGACAAGGTTGTCCACTTTCAACACATCTATTCAATATAGTATTGGAAGTCTTAGCCACAGCAATTAGACAAGAAAAGGAAATAAAAGGCATCCAAACTGGAAAGGAGGAAACAAAGCTATCATTTGCAGATGACATGATAGTGTACATAGAAAATCCTATAGACTCAGCCAAAAAGCTGCTTGGCTTAATAAATGAATTTTGCCAAACAGTGGGATACAAAGTCAATATCCAGAAATCAAAGGCATTTCTGTATACCAACAATGAAAGAGCTGAAGCAGAAGTCAAGAAAAAAATCCCATTAAATTTAGCAAAAAGAAGAATAAAATATCTAGGAATAAACCTAACCAAGGAGGTAAAAGACCTGTACACAGAAAACTACGCAACACTGAAGAAATCAAGGAAGACACAAACAAATGGAAACATACACCATGTTCATGGATCAGAAGAATCAACATCATCAAAATGTCCATACTACCCAAAGCAATTTACAGATTCAATGCAATTCCTATTAAAGTACCAATGGCATATTTCACAGACATAGAACAAACACTTCAAAAATTTATATGGAACCATAAATGACCTCGAATAGCTGCAGCAATTTTGAGAAAGAAGAGCAAAGTAGGAGGGATCACAATACATGACACAAAACTGTATTACAAGGCCACTGTAATCAAAATAGCCTGATACTGGCACAAAAAATAGGCACATGGACCAGTAGAATAGAACAGAGAGCCCAAAAATAAACCCAAGTCTCTACAGTCAATTAATATTCAACAAAGGGGACAGCAACATAAAATGGAGTAAAAATAGCCTCTTCAACAAGTGGTGTTGGGAGAACTGGACAGCTACATGCAAAAAAATGAAATTCGAACACCAACTTATACCATAAACAAAAATAAATTCAAGATGGATAAAAATTTTAAATGTAAGCCATGACACCATTAAAGTCCTAGAGGAGAACACAGGCAGGAAAGTCTCGGATATTTCACAAAGTTACATTTTTACTGATATGTCCCCTAGAGCAAGAGACATAAAGGAAAGAATAAACTAATGGGATCTCATCAAAATAAAAAAGCTTCTGCACAGCTAAAGAAAACAGTATTACAATAAAAAGAGAACCAACTATATGGGAAAACATATTTGCCAATGATACTTCAAACAAGAGTTTAATCTCCAAAATATATAAAGAACTTACACGACTCCTCTCTAAGAAGACAAGCAACCCAATTAAAAAATGGGCAAAGGACTTGAACAGATACTTCTCCATGGAGGACATACAGAGGATCCAGAAACACATGAAAAGATGCTCAATATCGCTAGCTATGAGAGAGATGCAAATTAAAACCACAATGAGATACCACTTCACACCAGTCAGAATGGCCATCATAAACAAAGCAACAAACAACAAGTGTTGGAGAGGTTGTGGAGAAAAGGGGACCCTAGTGCACTATTGGTGGGATTGCAGACTGGTACAACCACTATGGAAAGCAGTATGGAATTTTCTCAGAAAACTAAAAATGAATTTGCCTTTGACCCAGCAATTCCACTGCTAGGATTATATCCTAAGAACCCTGAAACACCAATCCAAAAGAACCTATGCACCCCAATGTTCATAGCAGCACAATTTACAATAGCCAAGTGTTGGAAGCAACCTAGGTGCCCATCAGTAAATGAATGGATCAAGAAAATTGGCACATTTACACAGTGGAATTCTATGCAGCAGGAAGAAAGAAGGAGCTCCAACCCTTTGGGGCAGCATGGATGGAACTGGAGAGCATTATGCTAAGTGAAATAAGCCAGGTGGTGAAAGATAAATACCATGTGGTCTCACCTTTAACAGGAACCTAATCAACAAAACACCCAAACAAGCAAAATATAACCAAAGACACTGAAATTGAGAAGAGGCTGACAGTCACTAGAGGGGAAAGGGGAGGGAATTTCAGGGGAAAAGGGGAAGGGTTTGGAGCAACAAGTATAAAAGACCAGGGAGGGTGGAAATGGGAGGGAGGTGGGGAGGGCTGGGTGGGGTGGGCTGGGATGGGAGTAAAAGACAGAAAACTGTACAAGAACAACAATTAAAATAAAATTTAAAAAAAGAAAAATTAATAAATGTTTAAAAGAGAATGGTTCTGGGGTTGATCCCTGGAGAAACCCAGTATTTAGAGTTCAGGCAATAAAGAAAAAAAAAGAAACTTATAAAGAATATACAGTATACCACCTGTACAGAAAAAGTCCAATAGGAGCAGGAAAAACTTTATGCAAGAGATGTCATAAGTTGTATTGGGTTGGAAGATTTATCTCTGTGGAAAATGATCAGACCAAGAGAAGAAACAGCTAGACACTGAGAGAGTTGTGTCTAATGACCATATAGCAAAGCCCTCCACCAAAAAGCCCAGCTCACTCACAGAACCTGAAATCAGCTTTTAGTGCCCACTCATAAATATAGGCAGATAATCAAGAATCACCAAATATTTGAGGAAGGCCCTTACTGTAAATAACAGAATTTAAAAAAAAAAAAAAAACCTACCCAAAAGCAAACTGGGAAGAAGCATAATTTAAGAAAAAAATTCTAAATATCATAATAAATATCTTTAAGAAAAATTAGGAAATGTAATGCATCCATAAACAGGAATAGAAGGCTATAAAGAAGGACACTCAGAGAATAAAATAAATTTTAAAGTGATATCAGAAATATTAAACTCAAGAAAACTTGATTGACAGAACTGAAGAAATATCCTAGAAAGCAAAACCAAAAGACAATGACTCTACATGATTCAACATTTAAATCATAAGAGGTCCAGAGAAAGAGAACAGAAGAAAAAAAAGGAAGAAAACTGTGAATGAAATAATTCCCAGGGTTTAAAGGTAAAAGCTTCCAGATAATGAGAGTCCACTGAGGGTCTAGCATACCATCACAAAACTTCAAAATTCAGTTAACAAAGAGAAACTCTAAAGTCCCTGGGATAGGGTCAGAGATGATAACATTTAAGTGATCTAGAATCAACAGGGCATTAGACTGCTATTGCAAAATTGATAGCAACAAAAGACAATAAGTGGACAATGCTAACAAAATTTGGAAGAAAATTTATGTCAACCTAGAATTCTATACTTAGACAAAATATCAATCAAGGAGTGGAAGAGACTAGAGACATTTTAAGATATACAAGGTCTCAAAACATTTGCTTCTCCAGGATCCTTTCTGAGATTGCTGCTGGAACATGTGCTTCACCAAAACAAAAGAGTAAGCAAAGAAAAAGAAATGCATGTTACACAGAAATTATGAGATCTAACAAAAGAGAGATGAGAGGGAAACCACAGGATGATAGCAAATGGAAATCTCTAGATGACAATTGATACAGGCCCCAAAAGCACCCAGTCCAGGTAGGAAGATGGGAACAAAACAAATCATACTCAAAGAAACATTCCCCTCAAAACAAAATTAATAGAATATCTGACCATTTGAATATATTGAGAAAAGATACAGATTTTCCCAACAGTTTAAAAATGAAATAATGAGAGTAACAGAAAACTAAACCAACAAGTGAGGGAGAGTATTAATTACAGAGAAAACCAAAAATTGTACAAGAAAAAAATTGAATTAATAGTGTATTCCATGGTTCAGGTGGGAATACTAGTAACAGTAATAATATTGTAAATGGTGAATACCGATCAAACTAAAAATTATAATGTAAACTTTGGGGTGGAAAGGAAAGTGTACGGAAAGAAAAAGAAATTTGTATGATGTCTTGAGGGATGAGAGGTAGTAAGAGATCATGAAATAGTTATTTTCTCTCATGAGATATCAATAGATAGGCCTAATTGGAAAAAAAATCTGAAGGAAGCAGTACAAGGATCGTGCTTAGAGAAAAAGAAACAAGCACTAGGAGAAGTATTTAAAAAACTTTAAAGTTGCCCTGACCAGTGTAGCTCATTTAGTTGGAACATTGTCCCATAAACTTAAAGATCGTGGGTTCCATTTTTGGTCAGCACACATGCCTAGGTTGTGGGTTCAGTCCCCAGTTAGTTTCATCCCCAATCTCCTATCAATGTTTCTCTCCCTCTCTCTCTCCTTCCATTTCCCTCTCTCTAAAATTAATAATCATGTCCTTGGGTGAGAATTTAAAAAAAGATTTGAAAGTAGCTGCCTCCAAGAAGTAGAAATAAGGGTATGTGCCTAAAAATATCCTGATTTTTATTTTTAAAGAAGCTGAAAAACTTAAAAGATTATCATACTTCACTGAATTTCAATGTACTAAGATGCACTATTTTTTTATGTGCCACTAAAGAAAAAAATACTGAAAATTAGGACAAAATGCTCTCCTAAAACTAAGAATGTTTTATATTGCTTCATTGAAAGAGCTATTTTGGGCTTATGTAGATATTTTGATCATTCCTCATTCTTGTACATATATAAAAGGGTAAAAATAAAATAAATTAGACATAGTATTTCTAAAACTTCCTCACTGAGTCCAACTCTTCTGAGCTCTTTTAGACTCAAAGTAGTTGATCCCCATATTTTTCCTGACACTACCTGTGCTATCTAGAGTACTAACAATATATAGCATCTATTAAAAGAGTGCTTACTTATCCTTCCTAATTAAGCCACTTAACATTTTAGTATTGTCTGGTGGTCTTCTTCCAAGCTGCTGATACCTGTTCTGTAGCTTCTAATACTTTTATTATTTAATTTTATCAGAAAGCATCAATAAAAGTTTATTATTTAACAACCAGTACTCATATACCTTCCTTTCTCACATGGTCCTTCAATAATTGTTGAATAAAACATCAGGGAGTTGCAGTTTTTCAGTCATATCACTGTAAATAATAATCACGTTTGTACAAGCAGATAATGATCGCCATGTTAGAACCACTTCCTGGCTGACAGTAAATGGAAAGTCATCATCAATTATAAGATGTACCCCAATTCTAAACATGTTAAAACATAAAAACAAAAAAAAACCATAATTATCTCCAATACAGATTTTAATACCTAGAAAAAAAGAAGGAGGAAGATGAAGATAAATGGAACAGAAAGATTATTCTAACAATCTAGAAAAGAACTGAAGCATCAGCAGTGGGGATAGAGAGAAGAGGTTGAATATAAGGCATATTTAGAAATCAGCCTCAATAGGTCTTGGTATGATGGAAAGTTGAAGATGAGGGCAACGAGGGAGTAAAGGATGACTCAAGTTTCTAGGTTATAGATCTGAATAGAGAGAAGAGAAAGTATTAGGGGGGAAATTAGTTTAACTTTGGATACACTGAATTTGAGGTTTCAATTAATATCTAGATAGAAATGTGCAGTAGGCAGGTTGCGTTACAAATCTCAAGCTAAATAGAGTTACCTAGTCTGCAGATATAAAATTAGTAGAAATAAGTCAATGATAACTGGATGATACTGCTCCTATTGAATTTAAAAACAACAACAACAACAAAAAACTAGTAGAGTATTGGTCAGTATTTAAAGGTATATAAAGAAGAGAATCTACTGGAACTAGTTTAAGAGGAAAGGGATTTATGACAGAATATTAGTGACTGCCTTAGGAACACTAATTAAAAAAGACTCTCTCCTAAGTTATTACAGACAATTCCCAAAGCCACACTGCAGAAAGGGGAAGCTAAGGAAGCTGCTGCCTTTAAAATGATCAGAGATCTGTAAAATCAAGAAACTTGGCAACATCAGAAACTAATTTTATAGCTATGTGCTCCAAATCCACATCATACTCATTAAAATCTATAGTAGTGGCCCCCATCTCAAAGTCCTATGCCTTTACTCCCTGCTTTCAAACTAGCTCCAAGTCTAAATCTCACACAAAATGTTATCTACCTGTTTGGCAGAACTTAAATTACATCCAGAACTCTAAGGCATCTGAAAAATGTTTTCCTTTGTGGTTCTGTTTTGTTTTGTTGTAATGGAGAGGGTTTTGAGGTGCAGGGCAGGGCATGAGGCAGGGTTGTTTAGCTTTCTGGCTTCCAAGTGATAGAAGGAGTCTGCGTTGAAATGTCTGACTAGGGAAGCACATTACCTACCATGAAGATCAAAAACAGAATATGGGGAAAAATGAAAATTGAAAATGTGAGAAGTCAGTAAGGAGGCAGAGAAGGCATGGTCAAAACAGCACTGCAGTGAGCACACTGTAATGAAAGCAAGTAGAAAAAAGAATTTTTAGAAGAAATGAGTGGTAAATGGTGTCAGAAGCTGCTGAGAACTAAAAAGTTTAAACAAATAAGATCTAAAGAGTATTCGATAGAGTTCCCCAAAACAATATCCTTTGGTGAGCTTCGCTAGAGTAATTTCAGTGCAGTGGTTAAGAAGAATGTTTGAAATGGGTTAAAAAGTGAATGAGAAGTATAGGCTGTGATTTCAAGGAGTTTAGCCTCATCTTAGACATGAAGTAACCTCTAAGAGCCTGTTTCTTCACCTGACAAAGTGGATTGATATATACCTTTTAGATTTGTTATAAGTTAACTTAGTGTGGGCAGGACTTCACCACTACAAAACGGATTAAAAAAAATTAACCTCACTTTTGCAACAGAGGTCTCCCTAATTTCCTCATGGTTGTTGGCATTTGGAGGAGTTCCACCATTCATTCACTCTCTCCACTTCCAGCCCAATCCAAATTGAGAATAGACTCATTTCAGAAAAATCCATCTCATCACTAGGAGGCTGCGCTAACCCTAGTCCCACCATATTTGCTATCATATGCAAAGCCTCAGGGCTTCAGCCAGAGGCTTCCTCTGACACCACTGGCCTCTAAAGAAACAGAAAGGGCTTGTCAAGCCTTGAGCAAGAGTGGATATGTGAGTAAGTGCTTTAAATTCAGTTCAGGATTTCCATAAAGGAGAATTGTGATTTATATATTGTCCTTACCCAGTGCCTAAATGTGGTCTAATCTCATACAGAGAAAACAATCGCTTTATCATGGTGTTGCTCTTGTCTCTTCTGGAATAATAAACTACATTTCTTGTCCTGTTTGAACCAAACTATACCACAAAAGAAACTGTCAGTTCTCAATGGTTTCTCTTCTTGCCATTCAAATGGAATGGAGTCAAGTCTATGTGTATTCCAATAAATTCTGTCTATTTGGTGGAAAGTGTAGAGGGCTGGGATAGCTTCCAAATTACCTGCCACTTTAGAATCAAAGCTGAATGTAAAACAGTTCATAGCTCAGTGCCTGACATTATAAGCACATTTTAATTCTCTTTTATTTTTAAGGGTGAATAAATCAAACTATTTCTAATTGCAAATAACATGATCTTATACATAAAGAATTTCGAGTATTCCACTAAAAACTATTAGTGTTATCAATGGAAAATGGGTTCTTGCGGTGTCCAGAGGAAAAGAATTTCCTGAGACCCACAAGGGAAGATGTGGTGAACTTTATTGACAATGTAAAATTAAGGGGCTCCCCTCCAGACTTCTTAGCATCCTATCTCCTTCATCTCACCATGGAAAAAGTCCAGTCTTGTCTTCAGTAGGGTCAACACAAAAGCCAGTGTCCAGAGTTTCTGTTCCATATTAAAGACCGGACTGGACTCCATACAGTCCAGTCCAGCATCCAGCTGGTTTACTGTGTGTTTCCAGCTGCAGTCCATTGCTATGCAGTGGTATTCAGGCTCCCTCCTGGAGCCTGCATGTGTGGAGCCCACATGGCCATGGAACACAAAGCTATGGGCCACATACCTATTAGGACCACATGGTCACGTGTTCCTGCATGAGAGAGCGCATGAAGAGCAGATCTTCTTTGTTCCCTTGGGATTATATTAGCTTGGGCTCAGAACAGACCAGGTGCCATTTTAAAAGAACCAATCAACTTCCCAAGCTTTCAAAGGCTTTGGATGGGTTTATCTTTCCCCAGCTCACTGAAAGGACTCTATGGTCCAGCACCTTCCTTTGTGCCCCCCAACAATCTGGTACTGGATGGCAAAGGGAGGAGTGTTAATCCCCTTGGCAGAACCCAGTGCTGTGGTCCCCTGGACTACAAAAAGCTGTCCCTTCTTGGTGAAGGAAACAGGCTTCTACTTCTCAGTTTTTTAAGCTCAGTGTCTAATCCCCTCACTCCTCTTTTCTAGCTAAATACTGATGGTAACGTTAGAACTAATAAGTGAGTTTAGCAAAATTATAGGATACAAAATCAATACACAAAATTCAGGACTAGACCCCCCCCCCAAAAAAAAAAAACAGAAACAAAAATGGCTCAAACTGGAGAACAAATCAAAGCCCCAGAGCCAATTTATCTAAGCGACAAAGAGATAGCCAACCTATCAGATGCACAATTCAAAGCCCTGGTGATCAGGATACTCACAGAATTGGTTGATTTTGCTCACAAATTAGATGAAAAAATGGAGGCTACAATAAGTGAAATGAAGAAAAATGCACAGGAGTAGAGATGGGAGGAAAACTGGGACTCAAATCAGTGGAGTGGACCAGAAGGAAGAAAGAAACAACAAAACATGAGGGAACAAGAATTCAAAAAAATGAGGAGAGGCTTAGGAACCTCCAGGACATCTTTAAATGTCCCAACATCCTAATTATAGGGGTACTGGAAGGGGAAGGGGAAGAGGAAGAGCAACAAGTGGAGAACTTATTTGAACAAATAATAAAGGAGAACTTCCCCAATCTGGCAAAGGAAATAGACTTCCAGGAAGTTCAGGAAGCTCAGAGAGTCCCAAAGAAGCTGGACCCAAGGAGGAACACACCAAGGCACATCATAATGACATTAGCTAAGATTAAAATGAGGGAGAGAATTCTAGAAGCAGCAAGGGATAAAGGCAGAGTCACCTACAACGGAGTTCCCATCAGACTGTCAGCTGATTTCTCAAAAGAGACCTTCCAGGCAAGAAGGGGCTGGAAAGAGGTATTCCAAGTCATGAAAGTTAAGGACCTACATCCAAGATTGCTCTATCCAGCAAAGCTGTCATTTAGAATGGAAGGGAAGATAAAGCACTTCTCAGATAAGGTCAAGTTCAAGGAGTTCATCATCACCAAGCCCTTATTATATGAAATGTTAAAGGGACTTATCTAAGAAAAAGAAGATAAAAAATATGAACAGTAAAAAGACAGCAAACTCACAGGTATTAATAACCACACCTAAAACAAAAGCCAACTAAGCAAACCACTACAACAGGAACAGAACCACAGCAATGGAGATCACATGGAGGGTTAGCAACAGCAAAGTGGGAGGAGGAGAGAGGGGGACAAGGTACATAGAACAAGTAGCATAGATGATGGGTAGAAAATAGACAGGGGGAGGGCAAGAATAGTGTGGGAAATGTAGAAGCTAAAGAACTTATGACATATGGACATGAACTAAAGGGGGGGAATATGGGTGGAAGGGGGTGTGCAGGGTGGAGGGGAATGAACGGGAGGAAATGGGACAACTGTAATAGCATAATCAATAAAATATATTTTTTAAAAAACCTTATGTCTGAAAACCAAAATCATGCCTCCAAATATTTAATAAGACAAAGAAAACTTAGAAAATAATAGGAATTAGTTGACAATGAAAGTAATAATTAATCAACTGAGCACCCAATTTAGGAAATGAGAAAAAAGACAACATAATAACGCCCTCCCCCAAATACCAGGAAATAATAAAGATAAAAGTCAAAAAATAGAAAACAAAGAAACAGTATAGATGATCAATAAAACAAATGACTAAAACAATAGATACCTTTCCAGCAAGACTAAGGCAAAAGAGAGAAGGCCCCCACCCCCAAAAAAAAATCAATACACAAAATTCAACTGTGTTTCCATACACCCACAAATGAACACACTAAAAATGAAATTAAGAAAATAATTTCATTTACACTTATATCAAAGGGAATATAATTTAAAAAGAAATATAAAACTTATACTCTGAAAAATACAAAATATTGTCAAAAGAAATTAAAGACAATCTAAATAAATGGAAAGGCATCTCATGTTCATGAATTAAAAAACTTAATATTGTCAAGATAGCAATACTCGCTAGGTTGTTCTACAGGTTTGATGTAATCCCATCAAAATCCCAACTTTTTTTGGTGGAAATTGACAGTCTAATTATAAAATTTATATTGGAATTCAAAGAAATTGTAATAGCCAAAAAAATCTGGAAAGTGAAGAACAAAGTTGGATGATCACACTTCCCAATTTCAAAACTAACTGCAAAAGCTGCCCTGACCCATGTATCAAACCCAAGTTGATTGGGCTTCATCCTGCAAACTGAAAGGTCACAAGTTCAATTCCCAGTCAGGGCACATGGCTGGGTTACAGTATGGTTTAGGTCCCAGGGTGGGGTGTGTATGAGAGGTAACTGATTGGTGAGTCTCTTTCAAATTGATGTTTCTCTCCCTGTCTTTCTCCCTCCCTTTCCTTTCTCTAAAAATAAATTAAAAAATGTAAAAAATGTAAAGCTATTGCACACTAAACAGAATACAGTATGGTATGCACATAACTTTAAAAAACTAACAGCAAAAGCTAATATAGTTTGATAGTGGCATAAGGTTATACCTGTAGGTTAGTGAAATAGACTTGAAATAAATCCTCACATTTATAGTCAGTTGATTTTCAACAAGGTGACATGATAATTCAGTAGAAGAAATAAATCATCACAATAGATGGTGCTATCCTAATTATGGGGGAATAAAAAAAGAAATTTGACCCTACATCACACTATATAAAAAACTAACAGAAATACGTACAAAAACCTAAATGTAAAAGCTAAAACTATAAATATTTTTAGAAGAAAACAAAGGGTTAAATATTCATGACCTTGGGTAATACAGTAGTTTAACACCAAGTCACAGGCAACAAAAGAAAAAATAAATTGGATATCATAGAATGAAAAAGCAACTTTTTTTGCTTTTTCCATCTGGCATGAAGGGATAAAGAGAAACTTGCCTAAAAGTAATGGGGCAAGCTCAATCACCAAGCCCACTCAGCAGGTTAACTATTTAATTATTTACCTAACTGATTTTAGAGAGGGAGAGAAAGAGAGAGAGAGAAACAATGATTTGTTGTTCCACTCATTTATACATTCATTGTTTGATTCTTGTATGTGCCCTGACCAGGGATCAAACCCTCAATCACAACATATGAGGACAATGCTCTAAACAACTGAATTTTTCAGACAAGGCTGTTTATTAAGCATTGGTCACATCCTAAGCACCACTGGGGATTTAGTTGTGAACAAAACCCAAAGTCCTTATCCTCAAGGAGATTATGTTCAAGGAAAGAGAGACAGACAGTAAACAGATAAATACATAACATACAACCAAATATTTACCAGTGCTATGAATTCAAATAAAAACAGAAAGAATTAACTGGGTGGAAAAGAGTGCATATCAAAGATGGCGGAGGAGTGAGTGGAAGCCACACTAACCTCTCCCAGGACCAATCTGGAATTATGACTAAATCGTGGAGAAACCACCCAGAACAAACAACTGAACAATAATGAGAGAGAAGCCTTATAACCTTGGACAGACAGAAGAATTGTTACAGAATAGACCCAGATGTGGGGACAAGATACTATTACTGAATGGGTCCGCCCTTCTCCCAGGGTCCCCCTGTATACAGGGTTCATCTTGCCTGCCTCCAGGGAATTATAGCTCTCAATGACAGAGATTGGTGAAAAGGAAAGGAATTATTTATTCAAAAGTTACACCGACTTAGAGTAATGACTTAATGTCTTCGTTAAAATTCTGAAGTCCCTTAAAACACCTACAAACATATGCACTCCTTCCTTTTCCCCTTTGCCCAGTCCAGCCAGTCAGGAGTACTGTATCTCAGGAAAAGAATAAAAGTCTGTGGCTCTGGTAGCTCCCAATTCTTCCCAGTAATCCATACTCAGCTGGCAGGCCTCCTGCAGTTCCCAGCACCATCAGCTTTGTCATCATCGCAATCTCCAGTTCTTAATCCAAAGCCAAGTGGCACCTTCTCCTGGCCCACCACCAATAGTCCTTTCATCTCTTTCCTTCCCGCAACATCTGTCCTGCATTCTTCTAAACTGGTAAGAGAGAGCTCTGCATCGCTGCTACATCTTGCTTTCCAGCTTCCTAAGCTGCAGGGCAAAGGGAACACCCAAAGCCAAGTGATCCCCACCCCTACCCTGCATGGCTGCAGTGCATGCACAGGTTTAAATCCCAGTGCCAATCTTCTCTGCAGCCCCATTTCCGACTCCTCCCACAATCAACTACACCTGCCAGCATTCCTGTATTTTTCCAGCTTTTCTGGGATGCCATAATAAGTCTGGGCAGATATGGCCCCATGACACGCAGCTAATCAACTCCAAGCTCTCATGTAGGCACTGTAACCAGGGGGGGTTGCCTCCCAATTACATCCCGGGTGCAGGACACTCCCATCACCCTGGCTCAAAGCACCACCACAGCTATTTAACATATCCATGAAACCAGTTAAAAGTTACAGATATGTTAAATGACCATTCTAGAGGTTATTTTCAAAACTGTTGGTATGCAAAATAACTCAATGGCCCTGGTCCATGTGTCCCATTCCCCAGTTCAGACTTGTAGGGGTAAGTACATCCTGTATTTTTAATATTTCCTAGACACCTTGAGTTCTGGACCCCATTACAAACCCCTCTTGGGGAGTGCTCTGGGTCCCCCTTGTTACAGAATTACCTTTGGCACAACCTGTCTGGTAAGGAGTATGGTGGAGCTTCAAGAGGGCTGGCTGAGTGCCCACAAGCAGCAGTGCTGGAGAGAGAATTAAGCAGCAGGTTGGATCCCCCTGAGAAGAATGGGGTCTAAACCCTAAGCTGGGATCCCCAGCCTAGAATACCAGAGCCCAAAAAGTACAGAGGTAACAACTGGCAGTGAAAAGCTGCAGCAATGCTCTCTGCCAGAGGCAGACAGCTGGAGATGCAAATTTCTGTTTAAAGGGCCAATGCACACATTTTCATTTGCTGTCACTTACTTGGGGTTCTGGCAAAGGCAGGAGCAGAGTGGGCTTGGGACTCCTGAGGACAGACTGGGGACAGAGGCTTTGGGTGGAGAGTGGAGAGAGTAGCCCCAGGGATGTCGGGTCTGAGTCACCCCCCAAAAAGAAGCAGCCATCTTGCTCAGGCAGACCTCTCCACTCTGAGCAGCAGCAGCCTGAGGGGAAACAACAGTCCTATGCCCAAGAGAGACTCTGCCTCAGCTCTGTGGTGCTTAAGCCTGACTGCTGAGTGCAGGGTGAGTAGATTAATAATTCAAGGAGACAGCCACAGATGTAGATCCCTGGCAAAGGTGGGTCAGAGTGGACCAGAGACACTTGAGGAGAGACTGGGGACTGAAGTTTAGGGGAGAGAACTGAGAGAGCAGCCACTGGGATCCCAGTGCTGAGTTCATCATCCAAACTGCAGCTGACATCCTGCTCAGGCAGACCACTCCCATCTGAGCAGCAGCACTTTGACCGGCAATAATAGCCCCAAACCCAGGAGGAATTCTGCCCTGCCCCATGGGGCTTAAGCCTGATTGCTGAGTGCAAAGTGACTAATTAACAACTGAAAGAGACAACTATGGAGAGCAGATCTCTGGCAGTCTCAGAGCAGGCTGCCTAAGGTCAGACAGGGTCAATATCTGACTCCTTCAGAGGTGGATCAAGAAAGAAAAATAAGGATAAATACTACAGGTTACCAAGATGAAACCCACTGTGGTCTTCTCCATGATTAACGATATTTTCTTTTCTGCATAGCTTTTCAGCTTTCATTTCTTGTCCAGCAGTTTCTGTATGTTAAGTCACTAGAATTTATACTATAGATTATTTCTCTCCTTTTTCATCATAGTCTTAATCACTACAACCTTATTAATACTGGTTCATTTGCTCTTGATACTGAGATTGCCAGGGGAAGATATTTTTGAAGATGTGGGTTTGTTCCCTGGGCTTAGTAGTTTTCTTCTGACAGCACCTGTACAATATTATACAAGACATGGTGAGCAGAGTGACCTTCAGTAAACCAGTTGGAGGGAAGGACCCACGAAGGAACGACCCAACAACAATCAAAACCCAATTATAACCAGAGAGTTGTAACAAACAGCAAGTTCAGGAGATCAAGGAGACTAAACCACTGAATCTCACAGGTCTCCTACCATAGAAGTTCACAGCACAAACTCAGGGAGTAGAACAGATCAATTTAGGAAACAGAAGCAAACAAGAAGAGTCTCCCCCCCCCCCAAAATGAGAAGACAAACAAGCCCCAAATGAAAGAAAGCAGGAATCTCCAGAAAGAATGGTGAATGAAATAGGGGCAAGTCAACTGTCAGATATTGAGTTCAAAGTGATGGTTGTAAGGAAGCTCAATGAACTCAGTGAGAATTACCAAAAACTACAGGGAAACTACAATGAACTAACTGCAAACTATATCAAAATGAAAAAGAAAACAGAAACTATCAACAAGAGCCAAGAGGAAGTGAAGAATACAATTTCTGAATTGAAGAAGACAGAAGGAATCAAAAGCTGGCTAGATGAAGCACAGGATCAAATCAGAGAGCTGGAGGGCAAGGTAGAAAAAAACTCCCAGAAAGAGCAAGAAAAGGAAAAAAGACTCAGAAAGAATGAAAAGCTGTCAAGAGAACTGCAGGACCACATGAAATGGAATTATAGTTGTATAATAGGGATACCAGATGGAGAAGAACAAGACCCAGGGATAGAAAGCCTGCTTGAAAAAGTAATGGTGGAAAACTTC
>PVKU01015753.1:0-17071 GCA_004027475.1 Anoura caudifer | reverse complement strand
TCACCTCTAACAGGAACCTAATCAAAAAAACAAACAAACAGGCATAATATAACCAAAGACACTGAAATTGAGAACAAGAGAGGAGAGGGATAGGAATATCCAGGGAAAAGGGGAAGGGATTAGAGCAACAAGTATGAAAGACATATGGACAAAAGCTAGGGGGGGGTGGAAATGGAAGGGAGCTGGGGAGGGCTGGGGCGGAGGGACAGGATGGGAGTAGAAAAACAGAAAACTGTATAAGAACAACAATTAAAATAAAATTTAATTTTAAAAAAAAGGGGGAAAGTGAATAAGTACTTATCAATAATAACCTTAAATGTAAATTGATTAAATGCTCTAGTAAGAAACATAGAATAGCTGAGTGGATAAGAAAATATGACCTGCACATACTCTGCCTACAAGAGACCCACCTCAGAACAAAGATCTACACAGGCTGAAAGTGAAGTGTTGGAAAAAAATATTCCAGGCAAATAAGGAAATAAACTGAGGTAGCAATACTTATATCAGACAATATAGACTTCAAAACAAAGTCCATAAAAAGAGACACAGAAGTACACTTCATAATACTCAAGAAAAGAATACAACAAAAAAGATATAAGCATTGTAAACATATAAGCACCCAGCACAGCAGCACCCAAATATATAAGGAAAATCTTAGAGGACGTCAAGAGAGATACAGAGAGCAACACACTTATACTAGGGGATTTCACATTCTCCTGAGAACAACTATAGATCTACTACACAAAATATCAACAATGATATTGTGGAACTGAATAAAGCATTGGATCAATTGGACTTAACTGATATATATAGAAACTTTCATCCAAAAAAAGCAAAATACACAATGTTTTCAAGTGGACATGGAGCATTTTCAAAGATACACCTCATGATAGGACACAAAACAAACCTTAACATATTCAATAAAATTGATATTATATTAAGCATTTTCTTGGACCACAAGAGTCTGAAACTAGAAACCAACCTCAAGGAAAAAACTCAAAAACTTTCAAACATGGAGACTGAACAGCATACTATTAAACAATGAATGTGTTAGAGATCAAGGAAGAAACAAAAGGTTCCTAAAAACAAATGAAAATGAACACACAGCAGTCCAAAACCTATGAGACACAGCAAAGCTAGTCTTCAGAAGGAAGTTCATAGCAATTCAGGCCTACCTAAAAAAGATAGAAACATTTCAAATAAACAACTTAACCCTACACCTACAAGAACTTGAGGAACAAAAACAAACAAACCACAGAGCAAGCAGAAAAAAGTAAGTAACTAAGATCAGAGCAAAATTAAATGACATAGAGGCAAAAAGAACAATTCAAAAGATTGATAAATCCAGGAGCTAGTTCTCTGAAAAGATAAACAAAATTGACAAGTTTTTAAGCAGACTCATCAGGAAAAAGGGGGAGAGAACCCAAGTAAATAAAATCAGAAATGAAAGAGGAGAAATTACAATTGACATCACAGAAATATGTAGGATTCTAAGAAATTACTATGGACAACTATATGCCAAGAAATTTGAAAACCTAGGTGAAATGTTCAAATTTCCAGAAAAATATAATCTTCCAAAACTGAATCGAGAAGAAGAAAGCTTGAACAGACCAACAACAGCTAATACAATTGAAGCAGTAATCAGACATTTCCCAGCACACAAAAGCACAGGACTGGATGGTGTCACAGAAGAATTGAACAAACATTTAAGGAAGAGCTAATGTCTATGCTTCTCAGACTCTTCCAAAATATATCCCAGAAAAAGGAAAACCCAAATTCATTTTATGAGGCCAGCATCATCCTGATACCAAAAGAAGGTAAAGACACAACAGACCAATATCGCTGATGACAATAGACACTAAAATCCTCAACAAAATATTTGCAAAACACATCCAGCAATACATTAAAAAGATCATACACAATGACCAAGTGGATTTCATTCGAGGGATGCAAGGATGGCACAATATTCACAAATCAATAAATGTAATACATCACATAAACAAAACTAAAGACAAACATCACATGATCATGACAATAGATATAGAAAAATCATTCAATAAGGTACAGAACCCATTTGTGATTTAAAAAAAAACACTCAGGAAAGTGGGAGTAGAAGGAACATACCTTAAATTAATAAAGCTCATATATGAAAAAACTACAGCCAAGAACATACTCAATGGGCAAAAACTAAAATCTTTCCCACTAAGATCAGAAACAAGACAAGGATGTCCACTTTCACCATTTGTATTCAACATAGTATTGGAAGTCCTAGCCACAGCAATCAGACAAGAGAAAGAAATAAAAAGTATCCAATTGGGAAAGAGGAAACAAAATTGTCATTGTTTGCAGATGACATGATAGTGTACATAGAAAACCCTGTAGACTCCACCAAAAACCTACTCAACCTAATAAGTGAATTTGGCAAAACAGCAGAATACAAAGTCAGTATTCCAAAATCAAAGGCATCTTGGTGTACCAACAATGAAATATCAGAATCAGAAATTAGGAAAAATCCCATTTGCCATAGCAACAAGAAAGATAATATACCTAGGAATAAACCTAACCAAGGAGGTAAAAGACATATACTCAGAAAGCTACATAACACTGAAAAAAGAAATGAAGGAAGACACAAATAAATGGAAGCATATACCATGATCACGGTTGAGAGAATAATCATCACCAAATGTCCATACTATCCAAAGCAATTTATAGATTCAACACAACCCCTATTAAAATACCAATGGCATATTTCACAGATAGAGAACAAACATTTCAAAAATTTATATGAAACTATAAATGATCCCACACAGCTGCAGCAATTTTGAGAAAGAACAAACTGGGAGCGATCACAATACCTGATATCAAACTATATTACAAGCCCACTGTAATCAAAACAGTATGGTATTCATCATAAGAAAAGACACATAGATCAATGGAACAGAATAGAGAGCCCATAAATAATCCCTTGTCTGTATGGTCAATTAATATTCAGCAAAGGGGTTGGGAGCATAAAATGGAATCAAAATAGCCTCTTCAAAAATGGTGTGAGGAGATCTGGACAGCTACATGAAAAAAATGAAACTTCACCACCAACTTACATCAAACACAAAAATAAACTCAAGAGAGACAAAAGAATGAAATATATGTCCCTACACCATAAAAGTCCTAGAGAAGAATGTAGGCAGGAAAATATCAGATATACCACTCACAATATTTTTACTGAATCATTTCCAAGAGCAATGGACATAAAGGAAATAATAAATGAAACTTCATCAAAATAAAATGCTTCTGCACAGCTAAAGAAAACATCAGCAAAATGAAAAGGGAACCAACCACATGGGAAAATATATTTGCAAATGATATCTCAGATAAGGTTTTGATCTCCAAAATATATAAAGTTCTTACACAACCCCACTCCAGGAAGACACACAACCCAATTAAAATTAGGCAAAGGACCTGAACAGACACTTCTCCAAGGAGAACACACAGAGGGCCCAGAAATATATGTAAGGATGCTCAGCATCACTAGCTATCAGAGACATGAAAATTAAAACCACAATGAGATACCACTTCACGATGATCATAACAGCCATCATAAATAAATTAACAACAGCAAATTCTGGCAAGGTTGCAGAGAAAAGGGAGCCCTAGGACATTGTCACTGGAAATGCAGACTGGTGCAGCCACTGTGTAAAACAGTTTGAAATTTCCTCAGAAAACTAAAAATGGAACTGCCTTTTGACCCAGCAATTCCATGGCTAGAAATAAACCCTAAGAATCCTGAACCTATGCTCCCCAATGTTCATAGCAACACACTTTACAATAGCCAATTGTTGGAAGCAACGTAAGTGCCCATCAGTAAATGAGTGGATCAAAAATCTGTGGTACATTTACACAATGGAATACTATGCAGCAGAAAGAAAGAAGGAACTTGTACACTTTGGGACATACTGGATGAAACTGGAAAGCATTATACTAAGTGAAGTAAGACAGGAGGTGAAAGACAAAATCATACCATCTCACTTATAAGAGAGTTCTAAGGAACAAAATAAATTAATGAGAAAATAGAACCACAGGCATAGAACTGTGAAAAAAAACTAACAGCCATAAGAGAGGAAGGGGAAGAAGGGACTGGTCAAAAGAAGGTGAAGGGATTGGTCAAGGAAAATATATAAAGGATCCATGGACATGGACAACAATGAAAGGATTTACTATGGAAGTGGGGGGTGGGCTGGGCAGAGGGGGAAAAACAGGAAAAATTGGGACAACTGTAAAAGCATAAACAACAATTAAAAATGAAATAAAAACTCATTAAGATAATTTAAAAAGCTCATTAAGAAAAGAATTTAAAGGACACTTCATAATATTCAAAGTAAGAATCCATCAAGACATAAACATTATAAACATACATGCATCCAACCTAGGAGTACCCAAATATATAGGGAAACTCTTGGAGTACTTCAAGAAAGACATAGACAGCAACATGTTTATACTAGGATATGTTAAAACCCCACTGTCAAAAATAGATAGATCTTCCAAAAAAGTATCAACAAGGATATTGCAGCATAGAACAATGCCCTAGATCAAATGGACTTAACTGATATGTATAGAACATTTCATCCCGAAGAAGCAAAACACACATTATTTTCAAATGCCCATTTGAATACCCAACGGAAGAGCTATTCATTCTCTTTCAAATGCAAATGGAACATTTTCAAAGATAGGCCACATGATAGGACACAAAAGAAGCCTCAACAAATTCAAGACAATTAATATCATTTGAAACATTTCCTTGGACCACAAGGGCCTGAAACTGGAAACCAACCTCAAGGAAAAAACTCAAAATCACACAAATTCATGGAGATTGAATAGCGTGCTGCTAAACAATGAAAGGGTTAAGAATGAAATCAAGGAAGAAATTAAACAGTTTCTGGAAACAAATGAAAATGAACTCACAGCAGTTCAAAATTTATGAGACACAGGGAAGGTGGTCCTGAGAGGGAAGTTCATAGCAATACAGGCTTACCTAAAAAACATAGAAACATTTTGAATAAACAACCTATCCCCACATCTAGCAGAACTGGAAGAACAGCAAAAAAAAACAAAGCCCAGAGTGAGCAGAAGGAAGGAAATAACCAAGATCAGAGCAGAATTAAATGACATAGAATAAAAGAACAACTCAAAAGCTCAATAAATCCCAGGGGTGGTTCTTCGAAAAGATAAACAAAATTGATGAGCCTTTAAGCAGACTTATCAGAAAAAAAAAAGGGAGATGACTCAAATACATAAAAACAGAAATGAAACAGGTGAGATTACAACTGATACCACAAAAATACAAAAGACTATAAGAACTAATATGCCAAGAAATTTGAAAACCTAGATGAAATGGACAAATTTCTAGAAAAATATAATCTTCCAAAACTAAATGAAGAACTGGCACAAGGCCTGAACAGATTGATAACAGCTGACAAAATCAAAGTAGTATTCAAAAAACTCCCAACACACAAAAGCCCTGGACCTGTCGATTTCACAGGAGAATTTTACAAAACATTTAAGGAAGAGCTAACCACTCTCCTTCACAGACTATTCCAAAAAATCCAAGAACAAGTAAGACTCCCAAACTCTTTTTATGAAGCAGCATCATCCTAATCCCAAAACCAGATAAAGACACAACAAAGACAGAAAACTAGGCCAATATTGCTGATGAATATAGATGCCAAAATCCTCAACAAAATATTGTCAAACTGCATCCAGCAATACATTAAAAAGATCATGATCAAGTAAGATTCATCCCAGGGATACAAGGATGGTACAACATTTGCAAATCAATAAATGTAATACATCACAAACAAAAGACAAGACAAAAATCACATAATCATATCAATAGATACAGAAAAAGCATTTGCTAAGGTACAGCACCCATTCATTATAAAAACACTCAGCAAAGTGGGAGTAGAGAGAGCATTCCTTGACATAATAGTGGCTATATGCGAGAAACCCACAATTAAAAACATTCTCAATAGGCAAAAACTTAGAGCTTTCCCACTAAGATCAGGAACAAGACAAGGGTATCTGCTTTCACCACTTCTATTCAACATAGCACTGGAAGTCCTCACTACAGCAATCAGACAAGAAAAAGAAGTAAAACACATCCAAATTGGAAAACAAGAAGTAAAACTGTCACTGTTTACAGATGACATGATACTGTACATAGAAAACCCTATAGACTCCACCAGTAAACTACTAAACCTAACAAGTGAATTTGGCAAAACAGTAGGATACAAAGTTAATATTCAGAAATCGAAGTCATTTTTGTACACCAACAATAAAATATCAGGAACAGGTATCAGGGGAAAAAATCCCATTTGATATAACAAAAAGAAAAATAAAGTACCTAGAAATAAACCTAACCAAGGAGGTAAGTGACCTGTACTGAGAAAATTACACAACACAGAAGAAATACATTAAGGAAGACAAAAACAAATGGAAGCATATACTGTGTTCATGGATTGGAAGAATTAACATCATCAAAATTGCCATATGATCTAAAGCCATCTAGAAATTCAACACAATCCCTATTAAAATACCAATGACATATTTCACAGATATAGAACAAACATTTCAAAAATGTATATGGAACCATAAATGACCCCAAATAGCCACAGCAGTTTTGTGAAAGAACAACAAGGTAGGAGGGATCATCAAACTATTACCTGACATCAAACTATATTACAAGGCCACAGTAATCAAAACAGTCTGGTATTGCCATAAGAAAAGACACAGATCATTGTAACAGAATAGAGAGCTCAGAAATTATCCCTTGTCTGTATGGTCAATTAATATTTGACGAAGGGGGCAGAAGCATAAAATAGAGTAAAAATAGCCTCTTCAACAAATGGTGTTGGGAGAGCTAGACAGCTACATGCAAAAAAAATTAAACTCAACCACCAACTTACTCCATACACAAAAAATAAACTCAAGATGGATAAAAGATTTAAATATAAGTTGGGACATCATAAAATCCTAGAGGGGAATATAGGCAGAAAAATCTCAGATATTCCACGCAGCAATGTTTTCACCAATATATTCCCTAAAGCAAAGGACATAAAAGAAAGAGTAAACAAATGGGACTTCATCCAAATAAAAAGCTTCTGCATGACCAGCAAAATGAAAAGGGAACCAACTGTATGGGAAAATATATTTACCAATGATACTTGGACAAAAGTTTGATCTCCAAAATATATAAAGAACTCATACAACTCCACTTCAGGAAGATAAACAACTGAATCAAAAAATGGGCCTTGGCTGGTGAACTGAACACAAGCCTGCAAACTAAAGGTTCACCAGTATTCCTTCCATTTGGGGCACATGCCTGGGCTGCAGGTCAGGTCCCCGGTAGGGGGTGCGCAAGAGGCAACCACACACTGATGTTACCCTCCCTCTCTTTCTCCCTCTCTTCCCCTCTAAAAATAAATAAATAAAATATTTAAAAATTGGGCAAAGGAACTGAACAGACACTTCTCCAAGGAAGATGTACAGAGGGCCCAGAGACACATGAAAAGATGCTCAGCATCACTAGCCATCAGAGACATAAAAATTAAAACCACAATAAGATAACACTTCATATCGGTGACAATGGCTATCATAAAGAAATCAACAAACAACAAGTGTTGGGAAGGTTGATGAGAAAAGGGGGCCCTAGTGCACTGTTGGTGGGAATGCAGACTGGTGCAGCCACTGTGGAAAACAGTTAGAATTTCCTCAGAAAACTAAAAATGTAACTGCCTTTTGACCCAGCAATTGCACTGCTGGGATTATACCCTAAGAATCCTGAAACACCAGTTCAAAGAATTTATGCACCTCAATGTCCCTAGCAGCACAATTTTACAATAGCCAAGTGCTGAAAGCAACATAAGTTCCCATCAATAAATGATGGGATCAGAAAACTATGGTGCACTTACACAATGGAATACTATATAGCAGAGAGAAAGAAGGAACTCCTACCGTTTGCAACAGCACAGATGGATCTGGAGAGCACTAGGTTAAGTGAAATAAGCCAGGCGGTAAAAGATAAATACCATATGTGTATTACCTATAAGTGGAACCTAATCAACAAAACAAACAAGCAAGCAAAATATAACCAGAGACATTGAAATTAAGAACTGACAGTAACCAAAAGCGATGTGGGAAGGAATAATGAGGGGGGAATAGGAGCAAGAGTCATCAAGAAACATGTATAGAGGACACAGACAACACCAAAGGTGGGTAGGATTAGGGTGGGAGGTGGGGATGGCTGGGATGGGGGGGAGCTGTTGGGGAAAAATGGACACAACTGTACTTGAACAACAATAAAAAAGGAGAAAAAATTTAAAAACATTGTGGTTCACAACTTACTTTGTACAGTTCTACAAGGTTTTTCTTTGTTTTGAGGGGGTGGGGAGAAAGAGAGAGAAACATCAATGTGAGAAAAAACATTGATCTGTTTCCTACTATGTGAGCAAACCAGGGATTGTACCTGAAAGCCAGGTGTGTGCCCTTACTGGGAATTGAAATGATGTCTTTTCAGTGTATGGGATGATGCCCCAACCAATGGAGCCAGACTGCCTGGCCTCTATGAGTTTTGACAAACACATAATGTCATCTGCACCCAGAGGCTTCCAGGCTGCTGTCCATTAGGCTGTCTTGGTCACCTCTTCTGAGTTGGCTGCTGTCATGGACAAGTACAGTATGACCCAGGGTGATTTCACTGCTTTGAAGAACCCCAGTTCTTCACCTAGTTGCTCCTCACCCTCCCCTACTCCCTGGTAATCACTGATCTGTCTGCTGTCTGTACCTCTGTGCCTCTGAACACCATGCATTAGGACTCACTCAGTATGCAGCCTTCTCCAATTGGCCTCTTTCACTTAGCACTATGCATTTAAGACTCCTCCATGCCTTTTTGTGGCTTGGTAATCTCATTTTCTTTTTTAAGAAATTGTTTTTTAACACATTATGGAGATAATTTATATACAAAATAACTGCATATATTTAATATCTACAGTGAGTAGACATCACTACAATCAAGGTAATAGACATACTCATTACCTCTAGAAGTTTCCTTGTGCCCTTGGGGTTTTTATTTGAGAGGGCTGTACGTATGGGCATGTGTTAAGAACACTTACCATGAAATCCATCCCCTTAACAACTGTTTCAGTGCACAATGCTGCATAACTAAAACTTTATATCCATCCAAAAATAAGGGAGTCAAAGAATGTAACTTCAAAAAAATCAATGAAACAAAGGAAGACAGCAAGAAAGAAGAAGAATGAAATAGCTACAAGACAGACAGAAAACTAGGAACAAAGTGATCATAATAGGCCCTTTCCTGTAAATAACTAATTTAAATGTAAATCGATTAAATTTCCCCATCAAAAGATACAGAGTGGCTGATGGGTAAAAAACAAAACCCAACTATCAACATAACAACACCCAAACCTGTAGAGATTTTTTATGAGTTTATCTGAGCAAAACTGATGACATGCCACAAACAAGATCTGCAAGGCTCTGGAGAATAACAATTCATGGCTTTTTTGAACATTTGAAATTAAGGTGAGGAGGTAAGGAAGATCTCACAGAGGTAGGAGAGACCAACATACACGATGTTATAGGACCATGTGCTCCTGTGAGTGTGGTCACACCTCCAAAAGGTCTGAAAAAGAAGATGGCTCTGGCATTTAAAAAGGTTGTTAACCTAAATTCACAAGAACAGTGGACAGGTCTGGGTTTCAGGAAAGATAATGCTTTTACTAACAAAGTTTTAGACCTGGGCATGACTACCCACCATGATGTGCCCAGTTAGAGATTTATGATCGGATCACCCCTTGAGGTTACTGTTCATCGCTGAAATTGTCATATTTATTATAGCCTGTTTTTCATTCATGAAGTTTGTGGTGTCTACCAGAGACTGACTTAGGATCTAAGGCACAAATAAGCTGAGAGTGAAGAGATGGAAAAAGATATCCCATGAAAATGGTAAACAGGAGAGAGCAGGTGTGGCTATACTTACACAAAATACACTTCAAATATAAAGCAGTCAGAGAGACACAAAAAGGACCTTATATGATGAAAAGAAGGATCAGTTCAGCAGAAAGAGATAACTCACTCCTTACTGCTCAGTTCCAGTGTTGGATGGAACACAGGTTATCTATCCATCACCAAGCATCTTGGTGGTTTCCCAGTTTTGGCAACTATGAATAAAGCTGCAATAAACATCCATGTGCAGGTGTTACAGAAGAGACCTGGGGCAGGGGGAATGATATACTATTACTGAATGGACCCACCCTTATGCTCTGGGAATTCCCCTGCCCCGTATTAGGTTCACCTTGCCCGCCACCCAGGAAAGATGTCTCTCAATGCTAGGGATTGGTGAAAAGGAAAGGGATTCTTTATTTAATGAGTTATACAAATTTAAGATTAATGAATCGATGTCTTCATTGAGATCCCAAAGTCCTTTAGAATACCCACAAACTCACAGTCCTTCCTTCCCCCTCTGCCCAGTCCAGGGTACCATATCTCAGAAAATGAAATAAAAGTCCATGGCTCAGGCAGTCCCTTGGTTCTGGCACCATCAGCTATGTCTTTGCTGCAATCTCCAGTTAATCCAAACCCATGTGGCACCTTCTCCTGGCCCACCAAGAGTCCTTCCATCCCTTTCCTTCCAGGCAAAGTCTCTCCTGCTTCCTAAGCCACATAGCAAAAAGGGAGCACCCTAACACCACGTGGTTCACCCCTGCTAAAGCCACATGGTTCTTCTCTGCCCAAGCTGCATGGTGCCAAAAAGACCCCGCATGGCTGCTGCGCCTGAGTTTAAATCCTAGCGCCAATCTTCCTCTGCCCCACCATTTCCAACTCCTCCCACAATTGGCCACAGCTGCCAGCATTCCCATATTTTTCCAGCTTCACTGGGCTGCCACAGTAAGTCCAGGCAGGTGTGGCCCTGTGGTGTGGAGCCAATCATCTCCAAGCTCTTACACAGGCTCTGTAACCAGGGGGAGTTGCCTCCCAGTTACACATAGGTTGAAGTCACTCCCATCCCCCTGGCTCAAAGCACAGCCACAGCTATTTAACATATCCATGAAACCAGTTAAAGGTTATAGACATGTTAAATGACCATTCTAGAGGTTATCTGCAAAACTGTTGCTATTCAGAACAACTCTCAATGGCCTTCCTCCATGTGTCCCATCCCCCAGCTCAGACTTGTGGGGTGAGGACATCCTAATATGGATAGGGCCTAAAAAAATAAATATTTTTTTCTAATATTTCCTGGACACCAAATTCTGGACCCCATTACAAATTCCTATTTGGAGACCCCCATCCTCCAGCTGCACCCCGTTACACAAGTTTGGGGGTGGACATGAGTTTCTATGTCTTTAGATAGATATCTAGGAGTGTGCTTTCTGGACCATGTGGTAAGATTGGGTTTAGACACTGAAGAAACTCTCCAACTGCCTTCTATGCTGGCTGCAGCATTTCAAGCTTCCCCAGGAGAGATGATAATCCTGCTGCTCCACATCCTCCCAGCATTCAGAGTTGTGGGGTGCTCATTCTTATTTTCACCATTCCAATAGATATGCAGTAGTGCTTCATTGCCTTAATTTGTGGTCCATCCAAGGCGGGGCATCTTCCATGTCCTCATTTACCACCTGTATGTCTTTTTTGATGAGGTGTCTGTCCAGGTATTTTGCCTATTTCTAACTGGGCTTTTGTTTCTTATTGTTGAAATTACACAGTTCTATGCATATTCTGGATACAAGTCTCTTATCAAACACATATTTTAGAAATATTTTCTCCTAGTCTTTTTTCACTCTTAACTGTGTCTTTCACAAGGCAGATATCTTTTATTTTAATAAAGTTCAGTTGATGGGTTTTTCTTTTTCATGGACTGTGCTTTTGATGTTGTACCTAAAAACTTACTGGGGGACAAATGGTTTGAGAAACTCTCTCAGAGAGGAGGGGCCCTTAATTTTTGTGCTTATCTTTATGAGCACAAGATAAGTCTGTGGACTATGTTGCAATGTTACTCACAATCTTCCCCACTCCCTGCTCAGCTAGGCCAGGTTTCAGTTTCTGGGTACTGATGAGGACCCACGCACAACCGGGGTTCCACCTAGCCTCAGACTGCCCCCGCCCCCACACCTGTCCATCACAGTCCAGGAGGGTCAGCAAAACCCAGATGCACCACAGATCTGTGCTACCAGGAAATCCTCACAGACATTCATACCCAGAAATTACCAGGAGAGGATTTGACCTAAGAGATGACATATAGAGGGACAACAGCCAGACCATGGACAGAGAGAATCCGGACCCTCGACTTTACCACAGGCCCAGGAAGCAAACTGCTCCACAAGCAGTTCCATGGACAGTCCATTTTCTGTGAGTTGCCCAGCTTCCCCAGCCTCCTCAGGGCATCCCTCTTTTCTGCATCATTTAACCTACAAAAATACATAGTGGACTGTGTAGATGTATTATATATGTATATTATATGAGTGTACATGATATTATATGTACATAGTGATGACATACCTACACATAATAAAACTGCAAAGCTCCCCTCACTCTTCTGCCTGCCCCTGACCTCTAACAAGTACAGGGCTACAGGCTGACTCCCAGCTTCAGTAGCTCTGAACAGCAAGCAGCCTTTGTTGTTTCCATTTGCTTGGTCTTCACTTCCACAGTGTCTTAGGAGACATGAGGTCTGGTGACAATAGCTTACAATCACAGGTACATACAGCCCTCCAATATCTGGACACAAGCAGGGACACAGGTAATGCTGGCAGGCATCCCAGATGGGGCAGAGCTGGGCCTGGCTCAGGCTGCCATCTGTCATGGCCGTGGACCCAGGGACAGCCACCAAGGCCCTGATAACCCAGGTGGGGTAGGGACAAGGCCATGGGAAGTGGCCTGTGAAAGCCTTCAAAGCATCTCCTTTCCCTAGTTTCTGAGAGCCAGGCTCAGGTCCAATGTAGTTGCTAGCAAGGTTTCAACCCCAGGCAAACAGCCTTGCCAACATTCCCAGGTGAGAGGATATGCCTGGGAAGAATGGGCCATGAGAACCAGGAAGGGCGTGTGCCTGGGGTTTGGCCAAGCCCAGTACTCGGAACACCCAGGTCCACATTCATGCCTCACCTGGCACAGCAGCCATCCCACCTGGATGAGGATGACAGTGCTTGTGCCAATGTCTTGTGATGGTCCCCAGAGGTGGGTCTTCCTGACACCACCCCCATCACCAGGATGGGTAACTTGGGGGTCATAGGAGTAATAAGCAGCCAGGTGGTCAGTGTGATTTGCCAGAAATTTGGGCTTACAGGTGGCAGTGCACTTCACAGGCAAACAGCCACTGGCCTACATACTCCCTGGGTTTTGCCAAAGTCAACAATGTGGTGAGCTGGCCACAGATTATGTAGATCAATGTGCTTCTTGGATAATCGTAAACTATGCTCACAGCTTGCACAGCTGGTCAGCAACCAACTAGACAGGAACTCAAGGTGGACTGTGTACCTTGAGGAAGAAGCCAGGTGGATGGGGCAGATTTACCATGAGTTGGGCCTGGGAAGGGACTAATGCTGTGACTGGTGACATTTTGTCAAGTGATCCATGGGCTCCTACCACACCTTGCCCTGTCCCATGCAGAGGCGGGGTCACTTCTGTCCCTGGAACCTGGAACCCACAGGCTGCGTGACCACCTCTGTGGGGAGGTGGCCACAGAAGGCCCCCAGCCAAACCTCTGAGGACCTCAGGAGACATGGCTTCTCCTGGGAATCAGGCCCTGGGCACCCTGCCACACAAAGAACAGGGAGCCAGTTGGCCCCAGTGCTGGACTTCAGGCAGAACTTCTGAGCCCCTGGCTGAGGCTCCCTGCTCCACTGGACAAGGATCTGGGGCTGGGATGTGAGAAATCCCAAACCGTGGGACATGAAGTGAGTACTGGATGACAGGGCCAGCATAGGGGGCCTGGAGGACTGTTGGCAGATGGAGGTGGGACCCCAGGGACCCTAGGGTACTGGGCCCTGCAGACCATGGGTGAAAGGGGATGCTCCTCTCCTATATCACACACAACACTCCCTTCCTGAAGTTTTGAATTTCACTCTGTGGTTCAAAGGGCACAAGCCCTGCCCACTGACTACTTAGAAGGAACCATGCCCAGCCCCTCCCCCATAGCCTTCCTGGCCCCAGGCATGTCAGGGATAGGGCCTCTGATGCCTCCCAGCGCCCCAATCTAAGGCTAGACCTCGAACTCATTGGGTGACTCAGCTATGCGCAGTGGAGACACAGACACTTTGAGTCCAAGCCCCTCAAGCAGGATGGCAGGGCCTTGGCCTTCAGGGCAGTGAAGCAGCTGCTCTATGTTGCAGCCAGAGGGGCACTTTTGGTCCCAATGACCACTGTGAACTCTGTCCTCACACATCAGACTTCCATCTGTCTTCTGGAGGACAACTTCCCCCTGACAGTGGGTCAGTGATGAGGCCATGGATGGAGTCAGAGGGAAGGAGGGAAGAGTCAGGGACCCGGAGGAAGGCTGCAGTCCCCTGGGGAGCCACCAGAGCGGATGGGTGGGACAAGCCGGGGCTGGGCTATAGATGGTGAGCAAGACAGCCTGTGCCCACACCACACACAGGTGGGGCAGTGAGAGCTGCCCCCAGGATGGGGGCACCAGAGGGTGTGGGGAGGGGCCATCCCTGTGGGGGCAGAGCGTGTGACGACCAGGTTCCCACACCATCCCCTGGGCCCTGATGGCTGCCTCACCCCACCCCTGCACACCCACATGAGGTGACTTTGGCCATGTCTGGACTCCCCCAGGCCCCTTGACACAGAAATTACCCAGAAAAAAAGGGAACTCCAGGAAGCAAGTCATGCCACTGGTTTCAATCCTATTCTTGGTCTTTGTGGGGCCAGGGGGCGGGGCGAGTTGCACCTCAGGGCCCACGCACCAACTCCTGGGCTGTGGGGCTGTGGGCACAGAGCACAGCCACAAGGAGCTACAGAGGCTGGGGTCAAAGTGGGCAGGGCAAGGGCACTGCCTCCACTGCCCCTGCTCTGGGTGAGTGGGGTCCCTCCAGGGCAGGGCAGAGGGAGGGGGGTGGGGGCAGCAGAACCAATTATAGGAGCTGAGGGAAGATCAGGCTCTGGGGCCCCAAAGAGCCTCAGGAGCAGGTGAGGCAGCAGGAAATCCAGGTGGTCTCAGACCACAGCCCCACCTGAGCACAGGAGCCAGGGAAGCATTTTTGACCCACAGAGCTGGACATTCCAGAGGTTGACAGAGGCTACTGGGCTGTGGGTCATGGCCTGAGAGCCATGAGGAGCTGGAGGTGAGAGTCAGGGCTGCATGTGGCCAGTAGGCAGGGTGGAGGCTGGGCTGGAGGCCGCACTGCAAGGCTGCTCCAGGGTGGGCATTGGGTCTCAGCCCAGGAGACAGGAAGGGGGCTGGCTCAGCTTAGGGAGGAAAAAGACCCCAGGTGACCCAAGGGTCTGGTGCAAGACAAAGGGCAGGGTCAGAGGAGGAGGCCAGGGGCCCTGGGATGAGGGGAACAAGTAGCAGGGGCCCAACAGGAGAGGTGTTCATGGGCACAGCAGAGAGCCCCACAGGTGGTGGACAAGGGATAGGAACCAGGAATCTGGGGCAAGGCTGCTGGGCAGGAGCAAAGGTCTAGGGAGTTCCTGGTGTCGGGGAAACAGAGAGGGTGAGCTCCTCTGGGAGGGCCAAGGGCAGAGCAGCAGCTGTGTAGGACAGGGCCAGCTAGAGAGAGGGTGGGCAGAGCCCAGTGACTGACAGAAGAGGGTGAGGCCAGGAGTGGAGCTGAATGGGACTGAGGGCTCTGGGACTGGGAAGAAGCCCAGAGGGACATGGCAGCCTGGGTGAGTTCTACCCAGGCTGCATGTCCACCAGAATGCCATGGGGGACATGGCAGCCTCGGTAGAACTCACAGACCTATGGGAAACTGGATCCTAGAGCAGAAGGGGCAAGGGGCTACTGTAGTCCAGCAGGCTAGGGACAAGGGGCAAGACAACTGCAGCTGAGTGGGGGCAGCTAGAGGAACAGGAGGGCAGAGAGCTACCCCTGCAGCTCCAGGAGAGTTGGCAGAGCTATGTGTGTGAGCAGTAGGCAGGACAGGCAAGAGAGGAGACAGCTGCCTCAGGAGCTCCAGGGGGAGCTGGCAGAGCTATGTGGGTGAGCAGGAGGCAGGAGAAGCAGGAGAGCAGGGAGCTGTCACAGGAGCTCTGGGGGTGCTGGCAGAGCTATGCAGGTGAGCAGAAGGCAGGATAGAGGATAGAAGGGCAGGGAACTCCCCTAGGAGGTCCTGAGAGAGATGGCAGAGCTGTGCAGGTGAGCTGGGGTAGATGGGAAGGCAGGAGGGCAGGGAGCTGCCCTTGGAGCTCCAGGGAGCTGGCAGAACTATGCAGAGGAGCAGGAGGCAAGATGGAGGGCAGGAGGGCAGGGAGCTGCCCTAGGAGCTCCCGGGAGAGCTGGCAGAGCTATGAAGGTGAGCAGGGGCAGCTGGCGAGGCAGGAGGGCAGGGAGCTGCCCCTGGAGCTCTGGGGGAGCTGGCAGAGCTATGCAGGTGATCAGGAGGCAGGATGGAGGGTAAGAGGGCAGGGAGCTGCCCTAGGAGCTCCTGGGAGAGCTGGCAGAGCTATGCAGGTAAGCAGGGGCAGGTGGGGAAGCAGGAGGAAAAGGAGCTGCCCCTGGAGCTCCAGGGGGAGCTGGCAGAGCTATGTGGGTGAGCAGGAGGCAGGAGAGCAGGGAGCTGTCCCAAGAGCTCTGGGGGAACTGGCAGAGCTATGCAGGTGAGCAGAAGGCAGGATGGAGGATAGAAGGGCAGGGAGCTTCCCTAGGAACTCCTGGGAGAGATGGCAGAGCTGTGCAGGTGAGCTGGGGTAGGTGGGAAGGCAGGAGGGCAGGGAGCTGCCCTTGGAGCTTCCGGGAGCTGGCAGAGCTATACAGGTGATGGGGGGGGAGGGCAGGTGAGACATCAGGAAGACAGGAAGCTGCCTCTGGAGCTCTAGGGGAGCTGCCCCTGGAGCTCTGGGGGAGCTG
>PVKU01015752.1:0-17109 GCA_004027475.1 Anoura caudifer | reverse complement strand
TCTTCATTCTTTTCTGTTTGATTGTTTCTTTTTTTTTTTTTCTGGTCCACTCCATTGATTTGAGTCCCGGTGTTCCTCCCATCACTGTTGGTTCCCTGTGCATTTTCCTTCATTTCACTTATTGTAACCTTCATTTGTTCATCTAATTTGTGACCAAAATCAACCAATTCTGTGAACATCCTGATCACCAGTGCTTTGAACTGTGCATCTAATAAGTTGGTTATCTCTTGTTGCTTAGACAAATTGGCTCTGGGGCTTTGATCTGTTCTCCCGTTTGAGCCATTTTTTTTTTTTTTGGTCTGGTCACAGCTGTTATGTAGTGAGGGGTGGAGCCTTATTGTTCCCCAGGGTGAGGCAACCCAGTCACTGGGTTGTGACCTGTATGTGGGGGCAGAGTCTGAGAGGGAACAATGGTGCTTGCTCCTCTCTCTCTCAGATGCCAGTCCCTTCTGCCGCTTCCCCCAAGCAAATTGGGCCCCTCTGGTGCTGATTTCCATGTGGGTGGGCCCTTCTGGTGCTGGTTTCCACATTCTAGGACCCTGTGTGTCTCTCCAATGAACTCTCTTGTGAGGCTGGGAATCTCTCCTGGCACTTCAACCCCCACAAGTATTTTCAATTGGTGTTTTTAGGTTTTATTTCCTACCACTGGAGCCCTGGGTTGTGAGGTCTGTCTCACTCCCCATTTTCACCTGGATTATCTGGGAGTGAATGTGGGTCCACCTGGTCAGCCCTCCGTCTTCTGCTGCCTCACTGGGTCTGCCCATTGCCATCCTGTGCGCGGGTCTTCTAACCACCGCCTGTGTGCCTGGGGTCCGGCAGCCACTGCCTGCATGCTGGTCCACCAACCTCCGCTTTTTCCTGCCGTGACTGCCCCTCTTACCAGTCTGGATGAATGGTTGTCAGACCTCTGCACAGTTCAATTTTTCTGTCAGTCCTGGTTGTTTTCTTGTTTCTAAATCTTTGTTGTCCTTAATTTTGGTTGTGCGAGGAGGCACAGTGTGTTTACCTATGCCTCCATCTCTGCTGGAAGTCTATTCCCTTACACATGGTTCTTAACCTTGTGGAATAGAGCCTACCTCTGAGAAATTAAAACTAAACCATCCTAATATTTCAGGGGATGATGGAGTCTGTAAATAGGGTTCCAAGTTTTATGAGATCCAGGAGTCAGTCAAGAATTGACTAACAGAGTTCTGGCCACAATGGAGGTATAGGTAGAAACCCTTAGCTTTCTCACACAACCAAAAGGAGGATAACAACCAATCTAAAATTAATAAACAACCAGAAGTGCCAGAAAATCAAGCTGCATGGAACTCCAACCACCATGGAATTAAAGAAACAGTCAAACAGAAGAACCAGACCAGTAAGGCTGTGGATGGAGAGAATCCGAGGCAAGGAGGCAGACTGTGCAGGCAGGGCTGACTTAAGGGGAAACTGAGACTTAGAGCTGGCTATGGACTTTGGCAGTTGCTGCAGTGGAAGAAATTCCCAGTCTCACAGGAGAGTTTGTTGAAAAGTGGGATAGAGACAAGCAAGAGAATTGCATTGTTCCCTCTATGGCCCCACCCCCACAAGCAGCACCACAGTACAGAAAGGAGGGTTGTCCTGCTCATGTGAATACCTAAGGCCCCATCCCTTTACAACCTAACAGGTGCCCCAAACAAAGAAATAGGGCCAAAATGAAAGAACCAGAGCAAAACTCCAGAAAGAGAGCTAAGCCCTAAGGAGACAGCCAACCTACCTGATGGAGAGTTTAAAGCCCTGGTAATTAAAATGCTCACAGAATTGATTAAGCTTGGTTGAAAAATGAAAGATACCCAAAATGAAATAAAGTAAAATATTCAGGGAATGAACAGTGACAGGAAGGAAACCAAGACTCAAATCAATGATTTAGAACAAAAGGAAGAAATAAACATTCAACCAGATCAGAATGAAGAAACAAGAATTCAAAAAAATGCAGAGGGACTTTTGAACCTCTGGGTCAAATTGAAATGTTCCAATATCCAAATTATAGGGATACCAGAAGGAGAAGAACAACAGCAAGAAATTGAAAACTTATTGAAAACATAATGAAGGAAAACTTCCCCAATCTGGCAAAGGAAATAGACTTCCAGGAACTCCAGGAAGCTCAGAGAGTCCCAAAGAAGTTGGACCCAAAGAAGAACACACCAAGGCACATCATCATTAAGTTACTCAAGATTAAAGACACAGAATCTTAAAAGCAGCAAAAAGAATGGAAGAGTTACCTACAAAGGAGTGCCCATAAGGCTATCAGCTGATTTCTCAGGCAAGAAGGGGCTGGAAAGAAGTATTTGAAGTCATGAGAGGCAAGGACCTACATCTAAGATTACTCTATCCAGCAAAACTATCATTTAGAATGGAAGGGCAGGTAAAATGCTTCCCAGATAAGGTCAAGTTAAAGCCTTTATTATATGAAATGTTAAAGGGACTTCTCTAAGGAAAAGAAAATAAAAAATATGAAGAGTGAAATGACAACAAACTCACAACTATCAACAAATGAATCTAAAAAAAGAAAAGAAAAACAATGAAAACAAAAACTAAGCAACCAACTAGAACAGGAATAGAATCAGAGAAATGGACATCACATGGATGTTAAGAATAGTATGGGACATGGAGAAGACAAAGAACTTATATGCATGACCCATGGACATGAACTAAGGTGGTGGAATGCTGGTGGGAGGAGGGGTGAAACGTGGAGGGGAATAAAGGGAGAAAATAAGTGGGACAGTTGTAATAGCATAATTAATAAAATATACTTAAAATAAAATAAAATAAGATATAAAAAGAGACTTAAAAATCTTGTAGTATTTCATATACAAGTAGATATAAATAAAAATGTAATCTAAGGAAAACAGACCTCTGGCAAAATACGAAATGCAAAGTTGCGGTTAGCACTGCTAGTTTTCACCTGAATATCCTTTGTCCCTTTCTTCCTTAGTAATAGAACTCACAAATTTATTAAGGCCTGTTGCCACCCAGAATAAAAGTTATACTTACCAGCCTCCCTTGCAGCTAGCTGGCATTATGTCATTGAATTTTGGCCAATGGTGATTAGCAGAAGTATCGTTATGTTTTTTAGAGAATCTCTTTAAAGAAAAATGTGTTCTGTGCCTATCCTTCCTTGCTGCTAACTGGATAGACTGTGGACCTTATTCCTGATACTTGAGCAGCCATCTTGAAAAGATGAAGAAGCCAGTTATTGAGGATGGCAAAGCAGTTACCCAAAAGGAGCCTGGCTCTGATGACCATGGAGTTGTCATACTAGTTCTGGACAGATTGCATTAGATAAATAAAATTCTATCCTGTTTAAATCACTGTTGTTTTGTTTTCCTATTCCTTGCAAACAAATCTAATCTTTAGAATTAATATCTTTTCTAGATCTTAAAATTTCTCATCACAAGAAAAATAATTTTTTGTAAGTATGTATGATGACAGATGCTAACTATTCTCATTGTGGTGATCAGTTAGTAATATACACAAATATTGAATCATTATGTTGTACACCTGAAACTAATGTACTGCTATATGTCAATTATACCTCAATTAAAAAATAAAACTAATAAAGATATCGGCTAGCATGATGGAAAGAATGCTGGGCTTGGAGTCAGGAAGTGGTGTTTATCCAACTTTTTATCATGTATTTCTTTACTTTTGTTGTCACTGGTGCTCTTATAAAGTGACACTGTTGGTCCCCACTCCCGCTTTAAATTTGAGTATAAACTGTAAAGATTAAATAAAATTATAGCTATGAAAAGAATTCAAATGTTTTCTTTAAAAAATGAATTAATATGGTTCTAGCAATTTATATTAAAGTGACATTGTAACCAAAGGAACCAGCAGTGTGGGACATGGTTCCAGGACAGGCTTCACAGTATAACTGCCATAAGGAAGGAACTGGATAGCAATCTGGATGGAGCAGAAACAGGGAACAATGAAAAGAAGGGAAATTTTCTGTGTGTGTAAATGTAAAACCAAGCCTGCATTCTTGACATCTTCAGCATTACAGGTCTATTACTTCTCCTGCTGACCAACCAGGTATAGGTAATAAATTGTGAATCTGGGTCTCCGGATACCTCATTATACCTGTTCTATAAGGAGTGCTGCTGCCTGGAAGTAGCCATGGACTTGGGAGGGCATGCCTTTCCTGATGGCCTGGTAAACTGGCTTGGGATTGCAGAAAAGGCTACTCCCTGCTGTAACTGTTACCCAGGAAGAGTGGGTAAGGAGTGAACGCAAAGATGTAAGAGCAATTAATGTAGAAGTGGATTTCTAAAAATACATTAAACTTTCTTTTGGTCAATTTACACATTGTATAAATGGGTTTTCCTCACATAAGGGACTTACAGCTATATATTTTTTTGTTATTCCAAAGCAGCAAGACCAGAGGATTCACAAAATAAATACTTCTTAAATCAAGCAATGTGTCCTGAATGGCCTTAACCAAAGCCTAGAAGACTAAAGGGGTTCAAGTCTAGTCATTAAGGGTTCTTGGGCCAGGAGATAATGGAAGCCCATTGTCATGGGACTGTAACTGAGGCTTTTCACAGTAGCAAGAAAATACTTCAGAGAGTCTCAAAATAGGCAGGAAGAAGTCTGGGAGGGAGATCTGCATCAAGGAGGTCTGTGAGTAAGCAAGTAGTCTCTGCACAGCCTAAGAGTGTCTGGAAACAAGCCACAAGGAGGGCTGGCTGGCAAGCAGGTGGATTGGCAATGTATGGTAGGACTCCAGCCAGGAAACTGGAGCACAGGCCCCAGAAAGAACAATTGAAGGATATCGGGTGCAAATAAAAAACAACTCAGAGTTAGAAAACAGTGTGGGTGTTTGGTGACAAGAACAGATGTAAAAGGCTGGCTGTTAAAACAAAGTTCTAAGTTAAGGTTTGAAGGAACAGCACTAAGGTAAGTGGATCCTGAACAATTGAAATATGTAGGGGTGTGAGATCCTCTTATTCTTGGGACTAGAATAAAATTAACAATGGAAGCAAACTGGGGCATTGAGGAGAGGTAGACAGCCAATTACATTCCACCGAACACAAAGCACTCAACTGTGCTACCAGAAAATAGCTGTCCATTCAAATCCAATTTGCAGACCCAGTTCTTTTTTTGTTTTAGATACTTTAGGTGCATTTTTGGTCATTCTCAAAGTAAATTGCATTCATTTTTGTCCACCAAATCACAGTTTAATATTAAAGTGACCCGTCCCATGTAATTGTAAAACTGTCTTACTAAATTTGTACCAAATCTTTTCTTCCTAGCTTGAACCTGCTCAAAGGAGGGTCATTTTCACCTCTATTTTTTTAATCCTCACTCAAGGACATTTTCCCATTGTTTTCAGAGAGAAAGGAAGGAAGGAAGGAAGGAAGGAAGGAAGGAAGGAAGGAAGGAAGGAAGGAAGGAAGGAAGGAAGGAAGGAAGGAAGAGAGAGAAACATTGATGTGAGAAACATTGATTGGTTGCTTCCTGTATGTGTCCTGTCCAGGGAGTATATACCCTGGCTGGAGACCAAACCCACCTGCAAGCTAATTATGTGCCCTTTCCAGGTACAGGACCCTGCAACCTGTTGGTTACCGGACAACACTCCAACCACAGAGCCACACTGGCCAGGGCTCTATTTCTGTCTTTTCCTACCACCTCTCTTCCCCCAGATTGTTTATAAATGGTTTCTGACTTCTTCCAACTTGGAGCTGGTAGAGATTGGGAAGAAAATGAGGGAGCAGGAATAATTTTATTCATCATATACTGTCACAGGCAATTGGAGATGGCATTCTCTGGACTTGGTAGATACTCAAGACTCTACTTATCTTTTGGTGTACTTTTCAAAATTCTTTAGAGAGAAGCCCATTGCTGAGGACCACTTAGCCAAAGTTCTTGTGGTGCCAGGCAATGCATCACCACTGACTGATGGCTTAGGCTTCCTACCTTAGTGCCTAGATATCTAGAGTATACCTCCAGCTTCTCTCTTCTGAAAGGGAGAATCTCTCCAGGCAATTATTGTAGAGAGGAGCAAAGCTACTCCTCTGTTCTATTCTATCTGTTCTTTTCCTCATTTGGTCTGTGTGAAAGTCTTCACACATTGTTTTCCCCCAACAAGTTCTGGAAGACCAAATTGCCCCAATATATCAGTTTCTGTCCGTTCTACCATCAGGGCAGCCAGCCAGCCACAATCAGCCTCCTACCCTTTAGTTTTTTGCCTGAGACTGAGACTACTGGGTCTTCCAAGTAGCAATGGACACATGCTGAACTCTCCAAATGGTTCTTTTAATGCTTCTTTTCCTGGGCATAACAAGGGGACAGAGATTAGGGGACTCACAGTTCTCTGGTGGTTCTTTAAATTCTCTTATAATGTCAATATCTTCCCTTTTTATACCTTCAATGTCAGTGAAGACTTACATAAAACTATCTCTTGATCATCTGCACTGTAAGTCCCATATGTTACTCTCACAGCTCATTTTGAAATATGGGAGTAGCTTGCACATACCCTGTAAAGCCTCAGACAAAACTAAGCCTTTCATTAAATACTTTAATTTTAGTATCAGATTATAATCACAAATATCTACATTCTTTTTAAAATTTAGATTTCATCAAATTTAGGTATACTTTGTATACCAAAGTATAACAAATTTAGGTTATCATTGTTATTACTCATAAAATAATCATGAGCTTATTTAACAAGATGCATTACAAAAAAAGACGCTGCCAACTAACCATAATAGGACAGCGTGTTGAGGTGTTTGCCATAAGACACCTCCCCAAACCCATATACTCACACACTATCCTTTATAAACAGTCACGGACACCTTTAAATATCAAGGAGCTATTTTATGCTATGGAAGACTTGCTAACTATTCCTATGGTATGTCTTTCCTTTCTAATTTATCATAAGGGGACCATTTCTTTTTCACTTCAAATTATTTTAAATTTATTGGGGTGACATTTGTTAATAATATTATATAAATTTCAAGTGTACAATTCCGTAATACACCATCTGGATATCACATTGTATGCTAACCACTCAAAGTCTAGTATCCTGTCACCATGTATTTGACCCACTTAACCCTCTTTAGTCTTCCCCAACCCCTTTTCTCTCTGGTAATGACCAACTTCAAATTCTTCTAGAGCCAGGTATTTCAGTTCAAGATCACTTTAACAGAATCTAATATGTTACTTTACCTCTGTACAGAAAAGATAGACTAAAACAATTAGGCAATGTTCCAAATTTCCATTGGCTAACTTTCAGGAAATTTGCTTAAACTATCTAATGTTTGCTATTACCCCACCTTTTTTGTATCAAAGTTAGCCATTGTTGTTTTTCCTACTTAAGTTGGTACACCCACAAAGGTTGTTGCACAGCATTCCAAACTAACAATAAACACCATTAAAGATACTGGATATGGCTGGAGACAAAGAGATATTACAAGTAGGAAATGTTTGCTCTTATTTTTTCCTATTTTCATTCAATGGAATTGTGGCAATGGTTCAGCTGTACCAGCTTTAAGAAAACAGAGGAATAAAATATTAAAAGTTTGCAAATAAATTATCCTTTTGCATTCAAATAAAATTTGGAATTTTAGAAGTTAATATCTAATTGCCAGGCCCTATATTGAGAGCTTTGCTGTCTCTTAATTTGATTTTTGATCATCATTTTACTTCAGACTTCTAAAGCAACAGACATGCTGTTTTGTTGGAGACAGAGAACAACAGGTCTGCAACACCACTATCAAATACAAATTGGTTGTCGATATTAGCAATTAATCACTTCATTCACCAAACAAGAATTAATAAAGTGCCTACTCAGTTAATAAGATAATTTTGGCATTTTGTGCTTTGGGAAATATTGTATGTGTGATGAGAGGAGAGAAAATAAAAAAGAGGAAATGATAAAGCTGGCATACAAAATCTTGTACAATTTGATTCCAGAATACCTTCCCAACTTTGTCTTTCTAATTGCAAGCACACCCATTCCAGACAATTTCTTTCTTCTACCTTTTCCACATATTTTCCTATCTCTAATCCCTTACTCCTCTTTTCTGCCTTATGGACATTTCACTCATACTTTAAAGATCATTATGGATTTCCAGGTAAACATCTGTTCTAGAAACATATCCTCATTCAAATGACCAAAAGAGCCCTGGCTGGTGTGGCTCAGTGGATTGAGTGCCAGCCTGAGAACCAAAGTGTTGCCAGTTCAATTCCTAGTAAGGGCACATGCCTGGCTTGCAGACCAGGTCCCCAGCAAGTGGCGCATGAGAGGCAACCACACATTGATGTTTCTATCCCTCTCTCCCTCCCTTCCCCTCTCTAAAAATAAATAAAATCTTCAAAAAAAAAATGGGGAAAAAAAAAACCTCAGAACTGGAAAACAGGGATGAATACCTTATACCTTCTAGAAAATCTATGGCTATTTGCTAGCTTTAGTACAGGTAAATCAAGATACAGATAAGATACAAAAAGCAACTTGCCACTTTCCTCCGTTAAAGTTAGCTGATATCTCAGGAGGTAATAGAGGAGATTCAAGATGATTCCTATAAGACAAACAGGGAACATACCTCTGAGGTCTCTTGTTATGAAGGCTAAACAAGTATTCAAAAATAGCTGTGACTGGATCTCTCACAATCCTTAAGTTACTATTTCAATTACAAAGACAGAAAGGAGCACAAACATGAGAGATGAAAACAAGGTTAAATTGTGTATAGAAATATATGAAGCAGAAATGCATATTCAGCTAGTTGGTCCATTCTTATACATGATATGAAAATAATATAATATATAGTAAAGCAGTATGTTTTGATGTGACAATAATCACTAAGCATTATTTCAAAAGCAAACTCAAATGTATATGAGTTTTATTAACTTCTCTCAGCTCATTTCTTTAGTTGTAAAGAACAAACGATGATGATGGTAAAGGTAATGCATATTAAATGATTGACACAATAATTCTTAGCTTTAGGAGTACTATTGTTGTAATTTTCCATCATCAATTTTATATAATAAACTTGGAATTTCAAATCACTTGAAAAGTAATTCTACATCAATATTGGTTAATAATTTGAAAGAAAATTGAGTTTGACCATTACATATTAAATTACATCCTATAAGTACTGATGTATTGGAATGGGAAAAGGCTTATTCAGCAAACACCAAAGACATAGGAAAATATTATTTGATTTGCTACACAGAAATAGAAACAAAATATAATTAACAAAAAATATATTAAGCAGAATTAAGTGGCAAACAACAATGTGGATAAAATATTTCTAATACAAACTGGGAATTTAAACATATGTGAAATATACAGAGCATGTACTATTCAATAAAATGCAAGTAATATTGACAAAATGGAAAAGAGAAATTAAGTAATACCTAAATGCATACAATAAATTTTTACTGAGTAACAACTATATGTCTACTACTATACTAGGAACTAGGATATAGTAATACAATGAGACATATGGTATTTACCTTTATAGACCTTATTTTTTGGAAAGTTAACAAAACCAGAAATACAAATAATCAATAGATATACAAAATTTATTTCCTCAGTAAAAACTAAAAGTGTGAAAATTAAATCAAGGTACAATTTTTCACCAATCAAATGTCCAAGTTTTGAAAGAATATGTAATGTTGGTGACAAGAGAAAGAAATAGGTTATCTGTTTGTGCAAGTGGACGTTAAAGGCATTTTTTTCTTGAGAGATATTTGGCAATATTTATCTAAATACTTTAAAATTATTTTATACAATCATTTAACTCCTACAAGTTTATCTATAGAACTAATCAATAGTACATAGAAAATGTTTCTTATGATAATGAAAATTATTTTAAGAATAAAAAATGTAAAAATATTTACATTTCTGTAAATACAGTTTAAAATGTGTAATCCATCTGTAAAATGAACTATTATGTAACTAAAAATGATTTTAGAACGATAGCTTATGAAGTGAAAAATATGCCTGAGTTCCCCTCAAATGAAAAACAAGGTTTATAGAGCATTATACTAAATGTGGCCTTTCTGTATGAAAATTTTTATATATGTATAGAGAAAATATAAACCTCTGCTGAGGTTGAACAAAGAAAATTGAAGCCACAGATGGTTAGACATGGTTCTAATATCCATGATTTTCAGATATGATTTTTATTTCAAATTAACAACATAGCTAATTACTGTTTGGAAGTCTAGTCTTTGAGATCAAGATCCTGTGAAATAAGTAAAGCAAGTTGTCCTGATTTTAATGGGGTCAAGTGATATTAGCACCATCTACTGGTACATAGACAATGCTACAATTGTGACAAAATGCAGGTTGCCTGGAATAGTGAAAAACCCATAATCAAAAAAATATTTTTTTCTTTCCTTTTCCCACAAGGTAAAAAAAACAACCTGAATGCCTTGAAGTTTCCAAATTTAATTTATTTAAAATAAATCCCTATATCTGACAAAGGTTATTTATGTAATATACAAAGTTCATTCTAAACACGGATTTAAGCTTAGTTTATCGTTTCAGAGTAGAAAAGATTGTAGTTTGTGTAAAACTGTGACAAAATACAACATTATAATTCAATTGAACAAACACATGTTGAGTTCTTAATATAAGTTAAAATAATGCAAAGTGGGAATACAAATACAAATTGTTATTTTTGACAATACATTCCAATTATTGAAGTAAAAAGTCTTTATTGTGCTTGTATAGAAAATATATAATACATTTAATTTTAAATTTCTATGAAGATAGGAGTTGAATAACCTTCCAATAGCTAAAATGGTTATAGCTCATCTTCAGTACTTTTTGTGGACTATTATTTTCTGAAAATAAACCTAATGAAGTCTCACAAATCTTATATATATGTGAATAAATACATGTGTGTATGTTCCATATTGTGTATGTGTACATATATAAATATCCTTATATTTATAAAGGCTCCAAATTGTTGCAGTTAAGGGTATAAATACGTATCCACTCATATATTTTTCACCAGGTATCTCTCTTAGAATCTATTTTTCATAAAATGTTCCCTATCTACCACAATTTTACTATTTTCTTCCTTCTCTGCCTCATCCAGCAAATATTTAGAAGCCAACAACATATTACATAACGCTACTTTTTAAATTCTGAATCATATGAAGTTATAGACAATGAAATGATATCTAACCCCCAGCTGAAATAACTCCTGGGAAAGGTTATATTATGTGTCCTGTGCAAAGGTTAGTTTATTATTTCAACACTTTAAGAAACTACAGTCACTGTTAGAACAGAGTAGTGTCTGATACATGGTTCTTTAAAATATGTCCCCAAACTGCGCTGGAACACTAAAATGTTAGGTTTCCTTCAGAAGTGTTTACCCAAATTCACAAATCTTTCAGATTGTGTCTGTACAGAGTTGCTGACTCAAGTAATTCTTCAAATAGGTTTCTGTGATAACTTTATATGTTGTTCCAACATAAATATTTTCAATAGCAAGAATTTTTTTCTTGAGAGAACATTTCTCCACAGTAAAAAAGTTTATTTGAATAATTCTGCCTTTTGGATCTCAATAAGCTGTGAAACTGAAGTGGGAAAATAGATATTTAATCAGTTATATAGTTTTTAGTTACGTGTTGTCAATTCTCTGGTAAGTTCCCTTGGTGGCATCTCCCACACACAGCTCTCTCCATGAAAAGTCTGACAACAGCACAGTAAAATCACAGGTGAGAAAAAAAGATGGTTCAACTGATTAGAGTTGTGTGAATTTCAATGTGCAGTGTTGCATTAAGATGTTGGGAGTACAACACAGGTTTTACTGTAGAATCAAAGAGGTAGATTGAAATTCTGCCTTTGAGATTCACTAGTCATGTCCCTTGGACAATTCACTTCATTTCCAGTGGTCTCACGTGCAAATTAGGGTAATACCTACATGCTAGTGTTATTGCAAAATATTAAATTAGATTCTACACATAAAGTAGAGATATGAAATTAAGTAAAAAATGGGTGAATGCAATTGCACTGAAATATTTTGTATTTCAAAAATTTCAAGAAGACGTACACACTATCCCACTCACATTATTATGTGTCTGCAGGAACACATCATTATTTGAGGTGAAGCCAGGTGTATTGCTAGGTGGGGCATAAGTACACCTGGCAAACATGGCTTGGGTAGTTTAAGCCTCCCTGTTTCCTAGTCATCTGATAGGCCTTCTGACGGAATGCTGTGTGTGGACAGTGTCAACATCGGAAGACTGCTTAGAAAAATAAAGACCAAGCTGGGGTATTGTCATGGTTGGTTTCTCACCACCACATAGTAGCCTACACAAGACAGATATTCATGCACCCAACAAACATTGATTAAGCACCAATTTTGTGCCAGGTACTCCAATGGTTATTAGCTGTAAAACAGCAGTAAACAAAACTGATACTGTTTTTGCCATCATGAAACATGAAGGCCATCCAGTCTAGTGGCAGAAAGAAGATGTATCTATAAGCACTTGTGAAGATGATTAAAACATTTATGTGAAGGACAACTGTAAACAGCCCCATGAACAGAAACAGAAATATTTAGCAAACATCAGTGGGAGATACCTAAACTTTCTGATGGCAATGATGCTTTTGCCATAGGATAATACACAGATATATAGCCACATCTATCATTTAAGGTAAATAGGTAAAATAAACCAAAAAAATTAGAATGGTGGTAAGATTTTCTGAATATAAAATATTTCACATAATGGGTCTTTTATTTGCGTGATTGTTAAAGAGCCTGATTGATAGTCACCATTTGTTTAGAATTTACCTTTTCTGGAGAGCTATTTTTAAGAATTTCTTTGAGAGGATTCTAAGTATACTTGTATATTACTGTGTTTTATTAGTTATATGTCTACATGTTGATATTCAGTCTTGTATATTCAGTTATTCTCAACATTATCTTTTGTTATCTCTTTTTGATGTAATGCAAAGCATTTAATTAAATTAAACCACGTAAACACAATTGACAATTATAGCCAGGAATTTGGACCAGACAAAAAGCAGAATAATGCCTTAATAAGGCTAATGCTTGTCTATGCTTCCAAGTTCAGTCAAAATTTAAGCACATTTTAGTGACAGCATCGAGGAACATACAAAAAACAATAAACAATGAGGTCCACCATCAAGGACTAAGCAACATAGGATGGGAAGGTACAACATGTTTAGTAACAAAAATTGTAAAAGAATATGTTAGGTACCATATGGGAGGCAGAGATAAAATCAGCTAGAAAAGTGAGTTGCCACTATGGCTGTGTAAGAAGTTATCTCAAGACTTAACATTGTTCATTAAGTCTTCATTAACATTATTAAATAACCATTTATTATTCTTTGGTTCGAGAATTAGGATTGGACACAATAGGGACAGTTTGCTTCATGATGACTGGGGCCTCAGCTGGATGACCTGAAGCTTGGAGACTGGAAACATCTCAAGGTTCATGTGTATGTTTGGCAATTCATGCTGCCTAGAATCAAAAAGCTGGTGGGTTGAAACAGCTGGGACTCTTTGAGCAGTTCACTCTGTCTTTTTGTGGTTTCTGTCTGGCCTCTGCATCTTTGTCTGTGTGTTGAGAGAGAGCAGCAGGTAGGTGAATGGCCTTTTCTAATCCAGCCTTACTTAAAAGTCATCCCCTCCATATTTTGTTTGTTAAAATTAACTTGATAAGGCTAATCCATATTTAAAGGGAAGAAACCTAGGCTCCATACTTTGTGGGAGTAGTGTGAAGGTATTTGTAGGCATGTTTTAAAAACCACCACATTGGGGGATCAGGGAACGCTTCATACATGTACTACCGCTTGAGCGAAATTTTGAAAGATGAATGTAATTTGAATAAGCATAGGTAAGATAAATGGAAGTAACCACAAGGATCTGTATTATCAGCACATAACAGTACATGAACAGAAGAGACTGGTTAGGCTAGGGCATTGGGAGTACAGGAAATGAAGCTGAAAACACAAAGGGGATCAAGGTGAGGCAGGATTAAATACCAAGCTAAGGAGCATGGATTTCATTTAGCCAGGAATGGAAAGCTATCACAGTTTTGATTTTCAACCTTGGCTGCCATTGGAATCACCAGTGGAGCCTTAAAAATACCAATGCCTGGGTCCCACCCTCAAAGATTCTATTTTAGTTGTTCTGGAAGGTAACCTGAGCATCAGGACTTTTGAAAGTTTTCCAGGTGATGCTAATGTTGGCCAAGGTGCACTGAAAGAGTTTGAAGCTAGAAGTGATGTTATTAGGTATCAGTTTTCATTCTGCAAAGCCAGTAAATAGTTCACAACAGATCTGTTTTTCTCTTTTGTTTGTTTGTGTTTTATAAAGCCAGATCCCTGAAGATCTTTATAAGCCTATTCGAATGGGTGTCATGCGGGTCAGTAATTCTGAAATCATTAAAACGTGGGCTTCTCCTTTTTCCTATCTGATATTATAGTTTTAATAAAAATCTAAGAAAAAAAATCTGCTGCTGTGTTACCCTCTCCTGAAGCTAGGACTTCTGAGCAGCTGCCACTCAGTTACCAGGGATCCTGGCAAATCTACCTTGGCCTGAAAATGAAGTTCTTCATTAATCTTCATACGACCCTTTCAATCTGGTCAGGCCAGGGAAATGGCAAGGGTTCCCAGGTTTTAGAATTTGTAATCTCCTCCAGTATTTTTAAAAGACCATGAGCATCTCTACCATTTCCTCACCTACATTTTCATTTAGTCCTGAATTCTAAGAATAATAGGTAAGTGTTTATGCTGAAGTACCCATGGCAGAGATACCTACTGTCATAAATTGAATATATTTCTAACAGAGTGTCAAGTGGAAACTTATATAGAAATCCTAGGTATTGAATTCTAGAACCATCAGTGTCACATTGGGTCATCTCAGTATTCCGTAACAAGGATATATAGGAATTATTTTATATGAATAAATATGTATATGTATACATTATATGTATATGAATATCATTTTGTGCTTAATGGACTTTCAACTACATTATCACATTTATTATTCAATAATTTCACAAGGGAGGTCTTAATCTCTCCATTTCACAGATGAGGAAAATGAGACAGAGGTTATGACTTGTGCAAGGTCATAGATCTAGAAGGTGGCAGAAAGAAATTTGAGTACAGCTATTCTGATTCAAAGTTTAGTGTAGTTCACATTATACATATTTTATGTTTGTGAGAATTATAGCACAATTTCTTTTCATTATATCAATCTCAGAAATGTAGTACACTTAAATAATCCTGGTTTCTTTATATTAAGATTATATTAAGTCATTTATAAAATTTTTAAATATATTTTCATTGCATGTACCTTGTAAGGCAATGAGATATGTCAATTTACTGTGTGCTTTGCAAATGCTTTTTATTTGACTTATCTCTGAAGTTTCAAAAGATAGTTCATGTTTTTGTCATCTCTTTTTAAAAAATATATTTTATTGATTATGCTATTACAATTGTCCCATTTTTTCTCCCCTTTATTCCCCTACACCCTGTACACCCCCTCTCACCAGCATTCCCCCACCTTAGTTCATGCCCATGGGCCATACATGTTAGTTCTTTGGCTTCTCATTTCCTATATTATTCTTAGCCTCCACCTGTCTATTTTGTAGATCATTTATGCTTCTTATTCCCTGTACTTTTTCCACCATTTGCTCCCCTCCCTCTCCCCACTGATAACCCTCCATGTGATCTCCATTTCTGTGAATCTGTTCCTGTTCTAGATGTTTGCTTGGTTCATTTTTGTTTTTGTTTTTTTAGGTTCAATTGTTGATAGTTGTGAGTTTGTTGTCATTTTATTGTTCATATTTTTGATCTTCTTTTTCTTTGATAACTCCCTTTAACAGTTCATATAATAAAAGCTTGGTGATGATGAACTCCTTTAGCTTGACATTATCTGGGAAGCACTTTATCTGCCCTTCCATTCTAAATGATAGCTTTGCTGTATAGAGTACTCTTGGATGTAGATCCTTGCCTTTCATGACTTTTAATATTTCTTTCTAGCCCCTTCTTGCCTGCAAGGTTTCTCTTGAGAAACCAGCTGGTAAGTCTGATGGGAACTCCTTTGTAGTAACTGTCTCTTTTTCTCTGGCTGCTTTTAAGATTCTTTCCTTATCTTCAATCTTGGGTAATGTAATTATGATGTGCATTGGAGTGTGCTTCCTCATGTTCAACTTCTCTGGGACTCTCTGGGCTTCCTGGACTTCCTGGAAGTCTATTTCCTTTGCCAGATTAGGGAAGTTCTCTTTCATTATTTATTCAAATAAGTTTTCAATTTCTTGCTGTTCCTCTTCTCCTTCTGGTACTCCTATGATTTGGATGTTGGAACATTCAAAGATATCCTGGAGGTTCCTAAGCCTCTCCTCTTTTTTTTTTAATTGTTGTTCATTCTAATCTGGTTGAATGTTTATTTCTTCCTTATGGTCCAAACCATTGATTTGAGTCCCAGTTTCCTTCCTGTCATGGTTGGTTCCCTGTCTATTTTTCTTTATTTCACTTTGCATAGCCTTCACTTTTTCCTCTATTTTGCAACCATATTCAACCATTTCTGTGAGCATCCTGATTACCAGTGTTTTGATCCCTGCCTCTGATACCTAAGCAATGAAGCTATCTCTTCATTGCTTGGTTCTGTTTTTGGAGCTTTGATCTGTTCTTTCATTTAGGCTATATATATATATATATATATATATATATATATATATATATACACACACACACACACACACATATTTGTCTCAGTGCACCTGTTACGTTGTAAGGGGCAGAGCCTTAGGTATTCACCAGAGCGGGGCACTGCACATGACTGTGTTGTGGTGCTATACGTGGGGGAGGGGACAGATAGGGAACAATGCCACTTGCTCAGCTCTTGGCTGGCTTTCAGTCACTTCCCCCACTACCCACAAGCAAATTAGGCCTTCTGGTGCTGATTTCTGGGTGGGTGGGTTTGCGTACATTCTAGGACCCTGTTGGTCACTCCAACAGCCTCCTCTGTGAGGCTGTAAGTTCTTCCTGGTGCTGCAACCCCCACAGGTATTTTTCAGTCAGACGTTTGAGGCTTTATTTCCCTGTGCTGGAGACCTGGGTTGCATAGTCTGTCTCACCCCCCCCCCCCCCC